>KV745266.1:0-28836 GCA_001692735.1 Lepidopterella palustris CBS 459.81
GTATTTTAACTTTAGGGGTAAGAAACACGATAAATTAAGAGGTTATAGTATATAGGAGGAATATAGTAGTAGAAATATAAGCTAAATATTCTCCTACTTATATAACTATAGAAATTTAATACTAATATAGCTTTTATTGCTATCTAGTATAAGAATTTATACTTAGTTACCCTATTATATTTTAGGAAGAAATATATTCTATAACTAGCTAATTATAATCTAATTTAACGTCTAGCTATTCTCTAACGTTATATATACCTAATCCGGTATATTCTCTTTAAACTAACTTAATTAGGGCTCTTTGCCCTTAAATATAATAAGAGGGCGCGTTTTATAGCTAGTAATAAAAATAGCCTTAATAGCTAATACCTATTCATAATTCTAAGGCACTATAATATAAGTATACTTTTTAGATAACTTAGTAAGTATAATAGTATTTATATAAATACCTAATATAGTTCTAACCTTATTTATATTCTACGTATTCTTTAGTTATATATTATACTTTTATTATACGCTTTAAAGGTAATTAAAAAATACTTAAATTTAGGCCAGAGTAGTATTTTAAATTTAGGAGGCCTTAATATAACGGCCTATAATAGATATAATACGTAGATTCCTTTAGATAAACTTAGGTTCCTATTTTTAGCCGAGGGCTTTAGTATTACCGTTTACTTATAGTAATTGGGAGGCTATTTCTTGTGTTCGGGCGTGCATACAAGGATAGCCACGTGCACCTTCTTCTAGAATCTAATTAACAATCAACTCCTCTTATAGAGGAGTTGATTGCTACTATTGTTAATGGCCGACGCGTATAGTACTACTACTAGTAAGTTGCGACGCAAGTATTAAACGCGGTATATTATACTTAGCAGCAGCCTTCCGCTATAACGTAAAAACACCAGATTTAAGATCTACAATAGCAAGTTGAATCGAATCTTCGCGATTAGACATATTAATTAAGTGGTTGTGTTGAAAACTAGCAGTGTATGTGCAGAGTGTAGATTTGAGGGGTGGCCAGGAACTAGGGCGGCCAGACACCAGGGGGCCGAGCTTACCTCGTCCTCTGTGACACACCACCCGAACAAACCCGTGGATCCCATCTGCTACCTTACCGACGTCGCTTTCCGCGCCTCAACTTACCTTGGGAATACGATGGAGGTTCTTGCTGCCGTCGGACTCGCCGGAAATATTGTTCAATTTATAGACTTCAGCGGCAGATGAGCTGCTGGCAGCATTGAACGAGCTCAAGGTCAAAGGCAAACGTCAGAAGTGGGAGAGCATACGGAAGGCTGTCAAGAGCGTTCGGAGTAAGGAGAATATTGAACATCCAGAGCGGCGGCTATCAACTTTTAGAGCGGAGATCAACTTGCGCATAGTTGTCGAACTTAGGTATGCCCGTTTTGCGGCTTGCGGTTAGCAAAGCTAAACAGTAATTTGCAGGGAGCAAGTTTCTAAGTCGAATTTAGAGCAATTAGGTTGTCTCGGGAAGCTTGATTCGACGACGATGAAAATCTTAGGTGCCATTACCCAGCAGCAGGACGTTTTTGCTGCAGTTAAGAAAATTCAGCTCACGTTACAGACTGTGTGGCGACGGCAGGAGCAAAGAATTAGTCTTGCTGAGCAGGATCAGTATCTCTCTAAATTACCAGCTGTTCCTCAAGCGGCCTTTAACTGCTTCGACAAACGGCACAACCCAATTTGCCTCCCTGAAACCCGTGTCGATCTCCTTCGAGAGATAATCACATGGGCTGATGAGCTGGACGAGAGATGCATCTTCTGGCTGAGTGGCTTGGCCGGCACGGGCAAGTCAACTATTGCTCGAACGGTTGTCCAGGCCTGCCAAGGGAAAAACCGTCTAGGAGCAAGTTTCTTCTTCTCTAGAGGTGGTGGAGACACTAGTCACGCGGGCAAGTTCTTTGCGAGCATTGCTCGACAGCTAGCAAACATGTCTCCGTCTCTTAGGCAGTATATTTGTGAGGCTATTGCAGAGCATAGTGATATATCAGACCGGTCTCTCCGCGACCAGTGGTATCAGCTTATATTTCGACCACTGTCACAGAGTAACGAAAACTCTCCTCAGTCACCGCTAGTTCTTGTAGTTGATGCTCTGGATGAATGCGACGACGAGAAAGATATCCGGACAATTATCCAACTTTTAGCGGAAGCTCGATCGCTGACAGGAGTTCGCCTGCGCATCTTTATAACAAGCAGACCTGAAATTCCAATTCGACAAGGCCTCTACCAAATACCAGAAGCCGGGCATCAGGACTGTATACTTCACAACATATCGCCAGCAGTTGTGAACCATGACATATCTCTCTTTCTAGAACACAATTTTGGGACAATTAGGGCAGAGCGGGGTCTTTCTGCTAATTGGCCTGGCGATCTAATAATTCGGCGTTTAGTTCGGAACGCTTGCGGTCTGTTTATATGGGCAGCAACGGCCTGCCGCTTCGTTTCCCAGGGTAAACAATTTGCTGCTAGACGATTATCAATAATACTAAAGGAAGAGGCGTCAAGCATAGCACCCGAGAAGACGCTCAATGAAATTTATACCACTGTCCTTATTAACTCGGTTAGCCAGGACTACGATAATCAAGAAAAGAAAGAGGTATATAATAATTTAAAGAGAATCTTAGGGAGTATAGTCGTGCTCCTTTCACCACTTTCCGCTATCGCTCTAGCCACATTACTTAATATCCCAATGGATAGCATTGACCAAACATTGGAGAATCTCCATGCTATTCTAGATATACCGCAGGAACACGATCGCCCGATCCGCCTACATCATCCTTCATTTCGCGAATTCCTTCTAGACGGGAAAAGGTGCAATGACGCAAATCTCCAGGTGGATGAATAGCAGGCACACAAGTCATTAGCAGAATATTGTGTCAAGCTTTTGTCAGCCACTCTTAAACGCGACATCTATGGCATACGAGCTCCAGGCACTCTCGCGACTGCTATTAACGGCGGTAGAGTTCAGCAACGTCTCCCTCCAGAAGTTCAATACGCAGGTATATACTGGGTCCAGCATCTTCAAAGGAGTGGTACTCAACTCTATGACGACGATCAAGTACATCAGTTTGTACGGGAGCATTTACTCCACTGGCTTGAGGCCCTTAGCTGGATGGGAAAGACTTCAGAAGGGATTCTTGCGATATTATCCTTGGAGGCTCAAATTACAGTAAGTCTAAGACTCCTTGGAGTATCGCTTAACACGCTGGCGTACTTGATTTGACGTCAAACCTAAGAACATCGGTTTTACACCTTTAATTGGCCGGATCCTTATCGATAATCAGGGACACAAACCAGCATGTCAAAGGATACTAGTTGATTCTAACTAATCTATACCTAGGCCGATAAAAGTCCCAATCTATACGCGTTCGTCCATGATGCGAAGCGACTTGTGTAGCTGTTTGGAACGCAACAGTTGTATTAGGACACTCATCCGGGGGTATATCATTTCTCCAATTTGAAGAAGGGTTGAAGCTTATATAATATAGTAGAGTAGTGGTATATTAGTTGTACAAAGGTTATAATGGTCATATGTATTATTTTCTTTACATTCCTATTTTATAGAGGGTTAAGGGGAACGAGTGCCAATATAGACGTCTTATTCGCTACTCCAATTCTAGGGTCTTCTACAAGGGTTACACACTTACTACCTAATAACTAGCTATAAAAGCCTACGTATTATATATATATAACTCGATTAGACCTAACCTACTATTAAGTCGAGTTTAAACCCTTAATACCTGACTCAACTTAACTTAGTATAACCTTTATACTTTATAAATATATTTACTAGCAGCTTTATAAGTATTAAAGAGTCAATTTATAATAAGTTTATAGTAAAGGCACATAGTTTAATTATTAAATTATTATTATTATCCTTCTTTTTTTGTTAAGGGCTAAACCCTAAGTATATTTAGCAGGCTCGGTCGGCTCTACGGACCGACTTTAACCTACTAGCGTTTAGCTAAGCAAAGGGAATGCCTTTAGTTGCGTATATAGGGCTCTCTTTTACTCCCCAACTTATTCTTCTTGTACGGTAGCTATAGGCCTTAGGCCGTGAATACAGGCTAACTTATTACGACCCCTTTATTAGAATAAGTTTACCCCTTTCTATCTTGTACTAGAAGCTAGCATTCCGTACAAGAACGTTATTATTATTACTACGCGTAGCCTTACAGTTACCGGACAATACTAACATTAGCGGTTATACACCTATTTACGCCTACCCTATCCGTATAATATAATAAATACCTAAAAGGAAGGTAGAAATTGGCGAATTTCGAAGTATGAGAAATCACGACAATGCGGGCCCACGGGTATTCTACAACTCGCATAGTTGGTCTTTGGCGCGAAGACTTGCATCGTGGTCTGTTGTGGGCATGCAGGGTAGGTGACCGACAGCGGCGGCTTTCCAAACGAGTGCCCTCCTCTAGGGCACCGTCGTGGAGTTGGGTTGAGGCTGAATTTCCAGTGGTCTTCACTCGGCTGCCCGATTTCCGTTCGCATACTTACTACCTCATCGTTCGAGTCGTTTCCGCATTCGATGCAGATATTGTGGAAGCCGAAAAGTCATCCCTTCCAAGTCGAACAAAATCCCCGCTCAGCGCGTACTGCCAGATCTACAAAGAGCTCGTACTCGTTATTTTCGATCGCGCACAACTGGCTGATTATCCTTCTGCGCCAAATTTGGGCACTATTCGACTATGAAAGCAACAAGGACTAGAGTTCAGCACATTACCCTTCGTCCCCGACCGGGACTTCGACGCCATAGAGAGTGTTTACTGTGTGAAGGTTAAAAATTGGCAGCATGACCTTGGAAATAGGGTTTTCCAAGGCTTGTCAAATGTATGCCGTCCTTTTTTGCGAGCAAGTACAGGCCGAGCGCTGCTGTATGTAACCCGCTCGACGCAGGAGCTTTCTATCGCATTGGCGTTGGGGCCGCTACAAAGTTTCGATTGCAGTGGAATAGGGAGGTAGTGATGGTTACGATTGCAAGGGGTCATTTAGAGCGATCGTAGGTATGTAGTGTTTGGTCGGGAGGGTATTGCTTTTATGCTACCTGGTGATCGGTTTCGGTGAGAACCGTAGAAATACATGAGCTAGAAATTAAAGAATCAATAATTTCAAGCACGCACATTTTGTATCGTAATTCCCGATCCTCCTATCCACAGACCGTTCGTGTGGTTGTTGCCAACACGCAACAAACTACCATTAAGCAATTTTTATATAAAAAAAAAGCCGTTCGTTTAACTCCCCACCATTCCCGTGAGCCCTACACAGGCCGAGCCATTTGCACTAGAACTCGAGATCCCACGATTAACATGCCGAATAGCCTCCCTACCCCGCACGCCCAAGTCAGCCAAAGCCTCAAAATGTCAGAAAGGTCGAAGAAGCAAGAAAAGGCAAAGGCAGGCAGAGATAGATGGTCAATCAAAATCACCAACATCACCAACATCACCAACTCCGCCCTACCTCTTCCTCTTCCTGCTCTTATCCTCCTCATCATCCAAGCCGGATTCCTTATCCTTCCTCCTAGCCTTCTTCTCCAGCTCATCCCAATCCTCACCCTCTGAATCCCCATCATCGCTCCCATCCTCGCTCGCCTCCGCCGACGCGTTCTCATCAAAGTCGCTCTCGTCCTCGGAACTCTCATCAGAAACAGCGAGTTCAGACTCACTCATCTCGAACGCGCTCTCCTCCTCGCTTTCCTGCGCGTCTTCCTCGTCGGATTCGGCAGCCAGGAAAGACCAACCGCCATCGACGAAGAATTGGTGAGGGTCTGAGATGACAGTCTTCATGATTGTGGCCCAGTTCAAGTTGAGGGGACCTTCGGAGAAGGGGATTTCTACGCTGTCGAGCCAGTCCTTTACGGCGTCGAGTGACTCTACGGGGATGGTGTTGATGTGAGCGGGAGAGCGGTTGAAGTCTTTGAAGACGAGGACCATATCGAAGTTGCGGAGGCCGAATTGAACACGTTCGAGATGCACGACTTCAATCTCGTTGAGGGTGAGGACTAAGAATGGCGGCTCAGTAAGCTGGACCAAGCAATCCGTGGTAGGCTGGATCAGAACTGAAGACCGAGATGGAACGCCAGTGAAACCAAGCTCACGGAAAGGAATATCAACGGCAACATTCTCACTACGGGCAGCGTCCGCGATCTTCTCGGCGAAGTTCTTGAATTCCTTATCGAGTTGCGCGCGTCGTCGTCGTTCTTCCTGTTCCTGCTCGAATTCTTCTTCGTCGCCGAATTTGTGTCTGCGCTTTCGGTTGCCAGTCTCGTCGAACTGCATCTCAGTCGCTTCGCGGAAGAATTGGATGTCCCTCGTCTTTTTCTTGCCAATCATAATCGGATTCTTCAGGTGCAAGTGAATGATGACGATGAGCTCGTGCTGGCAGGGCTGGAAGAAGAGATGCTTCATGTTGGCAAACAGAATATCGATCTTCTGGGGACTACTGCCATGAATGTATCGAAGACCATTTTGATGAACTTCGACAACACCCGGCACACGTTTGCCGTCAAGTGCTGGGCGCATGAAGATCATGTCCAGAGTAAACGGTTTTCGGCCTGGTAAGAATTAGTATACAGGGGGTGGCATAGACAGAATGAAGGGAACTCACTCTTGATCGTGACGAGCTTATCTTGCTCAACTACATCTTCCATTTGCTTTTTCTCTTGCTCCCGTAGGACAACTTCCTTCTTCAATTGCGTGATCGACCTCGTGATTTCTTCGATACGATCAATGTCTCGGGAGCGGAAAGTCAGACTTCGGATGAAGTGGGCAGTGGGGTCCTCGAAAGGTTGGTCGTCCTTTCTACCCACGCCCTGACCAGGAGAGAGAAGATTGATACGTAACGAAGTAAAATCTCCTTCGGGCGTATGTGATGCATTCTTGATTGTATTGATGTGGAATGGAACCGGACGGCCCATGATAGGCAGAATGACCGTGAGAGCCTTCCGGTCGACATGAATAGCCAAGTCTTTCACCGCCGCCGGGAATTGGTTGTCTCGTTTGTAAGACTCAAACCGCTTGAATTTCTTCTCCTCGGTCCCATTCAAGGCACCAGCTCCTTTTCCATATGTCTCGAGCCCTTGCGCCTGCTTCTTACTGTGAAGCTCCTTTTGATGCTCTCGCCGCTGGGCCTCCTTTTCCGCATCTTGATTTGTCGAACGCTCCGCGCGAAGCCGTGTCTTCTGGACGTTCTTCTGCGCTACTGCTCCTATGCGGGAATCCCGTTTGGGCTTTGGCTTCACCTCTGGCTCCTCTTCATCTTTGAAAAAGAAAGAGACGGACTCGAGATCGGATGCAGCGTCTTTGGTGAACACGGCGGCGTCGTTAGCGGCTACGCGGATCGTGTCAATGAGGACCATTGAATAAACATTGCTCTTCTTGTCCTGCGGATCAGGGTTCTTCAAGTCGGTGAAGCCCGTTGTGATGCACAGTGTCATGCCATCCTTCAGTGTACGGTTGTTTTTGGCACTCAACAACAGTGAAGTGTCCTTATTCTCGATCCCAATTCCATATCCCACATTTTTCAGAAAGTGCTTCTCCAAGTCAGGTTTCTTTGACCTCAGCAAATTCAGAGCCTTGTTGTACACGTCCTTGGCTACCACGCCATCTTTGATGCTTTTCAAAACAAGTTCGTGGATGGAGAGGAGGAGCTTGTAGTTGCTCTCTTGAGACTTGTTTGGGTCCACCATGTAGGTCCGGCCGATCATGGAAGAATAAGTCTGATAGCGAAGTCCTAAGGCGGATAAAATGACGCCGGCATGCAGGTTGTTATCGTCTGGCTCTGTGTTGAATTTGAGGTCGTAATTTCCTCCACTCTGAACTGTCGGCGGAAGACCCCAATCCAGATTAATTGGATCAAAGTTACTAGAAACCTTCAGTTTCTGGAAGAACTTGGAATCGTCAATCTTCGACGAGATCTTGTCCGAGAAGACTTTGTGGGTAATCTTTTTCTCCGCATCCAGAATTTCCGACATTTCTTCGACGAAGTAGTTTGCTAGGATGCCGCTTGATGCTCGTGATGCATCACGCATTGTTCGCTAATGATTCCGTCAGTGTATACGTCCTATAATCATCCCGCACACAAATTATTGTCCTTACAAGCTCCTTTTCGTCTTTAACGGCCAAGGCAGCATTTGACAGAATTGGGGCTAAATCAACCAACTCCACGTCCTTTGAGATGCCTTCTAAGGCCGTCTTCCACTCATCGGCAAATGGACCAGCCGATATATCCTTGGTCATCACTCCAACCTTCTTCTACTATGCCGTTAGAATCATCCAAAAAAATGCCAGAGGTGAAATACGTACTCCTGCAGCTTTCATTGTGTCTAGGCATGATTGGAACTGCTTAGCATTTGCCTCTGCATCCTTGCCACGCACAAATATCTCCACAGGCGTCTTGCCACCTTTCAACGGCTCTAAATATGATGCTGCACATGATCCACAGATTAGTCTCGTAATATCAAGCCAGCTCGCCAATGATGCCTACCCTTCTTCTTAGTTGTAACGATCTGAATAGCTTCCGGGGTGATGACGAAGAGAGTCGCAGGGAACTCGTAGCCTAGCAGCCATAGCTACCAAAATCCATCAAGTCAGCGCAACCTTAACAGCTCAGGAATCATTTCCAAAGCTCACTTGGAAAGCTGCTGGCTTCTGGTAAACACCTGGTTCACTCGCTTTACCCAAAACCACAGCGATTGAGCCCACGCCGCCAAAAATCGCGTCGCCCGACCGCTTGTCTGCCTTCCATTTCGTGATGAACGAGCTCAGGCGCTCGTGGAAAACGTTCTTGTCGATGACGATTTCGTCGGCCATGATGAAGGCAGATGGATTTGGATGCCTTCAGGGAGTTGGCAGACGCAGGTTGGTGAGGTTGGAGAGAGAAAGAAAAGTTGATGGAGTACAGTGAGGGAGGTGATGATGGAGGACGACGCGATATTGGCGCGCCCGGCGGGAAAGCTTGGCATTTATTTTTCAACACCAAAGGACTACTTATCGTCATTCACTCGGTTATGCTTCGGGCTCACCTGCGCCAGCAAGGCACCACTTTGAGAGCATTTATGCTTCATCCTGCGCAGATGTCTCTGCAATCCCCTTATTCGCCTTTCCATCGCATAAGATGACCACTGCCTCAGCCGGTCGCCCTTCCAATGCCGCAACTCGACCAAATCGCGGGGATGAGCCCGACCTCACTAAGAAACCGCAGGCAAACGCCGCGACCGGTGCCACCGCGGCTGGCATGCGTGCTGTGACGGCTCAAGCTGTCGCATTCTACTTTCGAGCCCCCATAAAAGCTTTCTTCAGAAGTCGAATCGACTACATGGGATATGCGCGAGCCATAAACCCTTCTGTACAAGCCAACCTGGGATGGTCATGGCGAATAACTACGCCTGCGCTTTTGGCGCACGCAGTCAAGACTCATGGGTGGATGTTTCTCCCAAACCAAGTTCTCCCTCCTCTACTTGCGAATACAGTGTAAGAATCCCTTCCCCGCGCTTACTCAAATAGCTTCAGCAACCGACATACCTCCAGTGTAGGTGCCGTACTCTACACATCCTACCTCCAAGCCCTCAGCGCCCTCCACACGCCGTCCTCCCGCTCTACCAAACGGATCTACCCACCACCACCTATCTCCCACACCTTCACCGCCGGCTTCATCGCAGGCTCCATCCAATCCCTGATCGCCGCCCCCCTCGACGCCCTCCAAGTCCGCTTCCGCACCTCCGACATGCTCTCCGGCAAATACAACTCCATGTGGCACTACGCCTCGCACAAACTCCACTCCATCGGCCTCCGCGGCATCTTTGCCGGTTGGACCCTCTCCCTGTTGAAAGACTCCCTCGGCTCCGCAATCTTCTTCAGCACATTTGAGTATATAAAATCGCAATCCTACTATGCGTTTATAACACGCTGGTACGGCGACTACTCCCCAACAACTCTCCACGAAGACGGTAAACCGGTCATAAAACCAAACTACGCTCTTGAACCCTTCTTCCTCCTCCTCGCCGGCATTGCGGCGTCGCTAACCCAGCAGGCGCTGCAGCATCCGCTGAACGAGCTGCAGAATGTGCACTACAACCGGCTCGAAGCGCTGGACCTGCGCGCGCATGACGAGGCTAGGCCCAGGCGCATCATGCGGCGATACTACCACGCATATGAGAAGACGTTCGAGCAGTGTTGGCGGCTGGCGAGGCGGGCGGGCGGGTGGAGGAGGTATCTGTATCGTGGGTTTGTGATGGGGACGGTGAGGCAGGTGCCGAGTACGAGCGCGGGGTTGATTGTGTTTGAGCTTGTGAGGAAGAAGTATGCGTTTGAAAGCGACGAGGTCAGGATCCAGAAGGATGGATATGATATTCTGTTGACCTGATTCCGTGGGTCGAAGAGGTGGGATGCGGGGTTTTCTTTGTTATAGAGCTAGTGGAGAAGGGATGTACTGCTATCTAGAACGCACAACACGACTCTCACGAACGGGATATAGAAGGATAAACAGGTTAGACAAGGCCATGTCAGCTCTTAGATTAAACCATTGAATTCTCTGCTACTCAGACCACGCCCACGCTCCCCCTTGTCCTCAAAGCAAAACCACAAACTTGAAATCGAAACCGAGAGGTAACCTGAAGCCCTGTCAGCCACTCTACAGCCTTCTACGCCGCCATTGCCATCTGTCCCAGCCCCACCAGCCCCATTAAAGCAACAAACACATACCCCACATACGTCACACTACCCATCGGCTGCACCATCGGACTCCCACTCGTCTCCGTCACTGCCGCTGGCGCCGTGCTGCTACTCCCCGGCCCAGGCCTCGTCTCCACACCACTCCCACCGCGCCCCGCCCCAGTCCCTGCCCCACCGCTCATCAAACTCACCCTCGCCGTCGTACTCGCGGCACAACCCCCCAAAACACCTTTTGCGCTCCCGTGTGAAGAGCAAGATGGAGGAAGTTTATCCGTCCAACACCCCTTCCCGACCGTCTCCACGACCGTTGCAACATTTGTCTGTCCATTGCGGCCGGGAATGATGGCGGTGGAGAGGAGGATGCAGGATGGGTACCAGAGAGTGTGGGGGCCGTGGCCGCCTGAGAGAACCGGTGGCGACAGGGACGGTGCGGGAGAGGGTGCGGTTGCGTGTGCGGAGGAGAGAGCAGGGGAGCGAGAGATGGTTTGAGAGGACGTGGATATGGACCAACACCCCTGCCATATCTTTTGGGTTGATGTGCCTCCATCGCCGGCAACGAGAGTAGTGGTGTAGATGCTGCAGGATGGCTTGAAGGTGCTGAAGGCTTCGGCACTCAGAGCAGAAGGTGGATGAGGGAAGGCTGAGGAAGCCGCGGAGGTGGATTGGGGGATACAGGAGGTGGGCGACGAGGATGGTGATGAGTTTACAGTTTGAGTGGCGGCAGAAGACGAGCTATCCGGCACAAAAGGTCCCCATGATAATCTAACATCATCTCTCTTCTCCGGCGCTTTATTCGCATAAACAGGAGCTGGCCTCCACCCGAATCTCTCTCGACCAATCTCACCACTCCCACCCCACCTGCTCGTGCGCCTAGAGACCTGGCGGACCTCAGTGCGCCGAATCACGTGAGTGGTGAGTGGTGTCGGCGCCGTAAGAACAGCTGTTGCGTGGGACGATTCTAATATGGAGATCTCTGATGCTGTTTTCGTGACCGAAACAACCGCTGCAACTGACTCTCCGAGATAGGTAGAAAGATACAGCAGCACCATCGGACAGTAAGAGTTCACAGACGTCAGCGGGGTAATTGATTTCGCCAAAGACGAAGCCGACGTGGTTGATATAGCTCTAGTAGAGTCAGCACGTCTAACGGCAGCAGAGCTCATAGAAAACGGGGGACTACTGACGAAGTTGTGACGTCGTCCACGTCAGAGTTTGAAGGATCGGGGGCGTATATTGCGGTACCCAGCGCTATGGAAGACGCGGAACCTGCACCAAAACCGGAACCGGAGCTGGGCATTGGGCTTGGAGGCATAGAGTTTGCTACCTTATGGGTGGAAAATGTGCTTGACACATTTGTTTTCGGGATAGTCGGGCTGGTCTGGTATACCGTGATCATATTGTTGGTGGCGTGGGTCTTGAATACAGTTATCGTGCTGTTATAAAGCATCGATGAGTTGTGTTGCGTCTCTGGAGTTGACTTAGACGAAGAAGGTATCGCGGATGCTGCTGATGAGCTCCAGCCGCCTGGGCCCCAAGCCGAATGCGAGTTTGAAGTATAAGACTCGCTTGGTGGTCTCGACACCACAGTGGGGCTGTATATCCCAGTAGCATCACCAGTCCCTCCCGCATATCCCACAGAAGTCGAAGTCACACTTGATCTCGTCACTGAGGAAGCCAACCCGGACTGAATTACAGTCGCACCACTCGAGTTCCCCACAGCACCATCCGCCGGTTTGGAAGCGGCCACCGTCCCTATCGGCATCGCATCCATCGCAGTCGGCCCACCAGACTCATCAGGCGTTCCGGGAGCTAGGATGGACCAAGTCTCCGTTGGCACAATGGCAGTTACAGTGACAGTTTCCTCTACCGTTTTCGTCACTGTATTTCGAGCAAAACCTGTCGGTGTGGCGTCTTTTATCTCTACCACGTATTTGTGAATGCCCCAAGTGCCCATGAGCTTCGATGTGGTATTGTAAACGGATTTTATGACCGTGGGACAAGCTGGGCCGCTTATGCCGCCAGTAATGGAGTCGAGCTGGTTTTTTGGGGTCGGTGGAGATGAAGCGGCTTCTATGAACTTTGTCGTAGTTTCATAGACCGTGGTTCGAACAGTTAAACGGGTCGAGCCGCTGCCACCACCTTCAGGAGAGGGACGCAAGCCTGCGGACACCGAAGAAAACGATTCAGGCGCTATGAGTTTTGTCGTAGTGTTATAAACTCTAACCGTAACCGTCGGGTCGTCCGAGCCGCTGCCATCGTTGTTAGGCGTCTGAGACACGCTCATGTATGCAACATTAGCCAAAGCAGTCCCCACATGCTTCGTATCAGTACTGTAGACCGTAACCACAACCGCCCTACTCGACGAGCCAGCAGAGGACTGAGGAAAGCTTGATGGTGCCGATGGGGTTGTATCAGCCCTTACAAGCCTCGTCGTGGTGTTATAAATGGTAACTATCACTCTTCGATGACTTGAACTACTATTACCGCCAGCAGATGTAGAGGAGTGAAGCAAGCTCGCGAGTGCTAGAGATGGAGGTGCAGCGATGGACTGGTGGGTGGTTGGTAGTGGGATATCCGATTCTTCGCAATAATCTGGCTCGGAGCTTGACAGAGGCATGGTGTGGCTTCGCGCTGCTAGAGTATCGGTAGGACTCCGTAGGTGAAGCGGTGAATTCGCTGCGGTGCATGCTGCAAGGAGCAGGGTGAAATGGGTTTTAAAGAGCTTCATTATTCTAGAGTAAGGAAATGACCACACAAATCTGACAATGGAGGCTTGAGTATGTAGATGTGAGCTAGGAAAAGGATAAGGCCAGGGAGTTTGGCAAGTAAAACAGAATATTATGGAGCATACGAGTAGAATCTAGCTATAATGTGGTAGTCAGCTGTAGCCATATGGCTGTCAAAATGGTTCATGTCCCGTCAATCAATAAGTAGCAAGTGAATGCTGCGCATATTAACGGACATTTGGAGATGCCAACGATGTAGGGTAAGAATTGCCCAAAATACGCGGCCATCGGAAAATCTTAAATAGTGGTTGGCAAAATGCCAGGCCGAAGTCGGAAATCGATCCCTAGATATATTCAAATTTAGCAATGCTTGAAATTCACGGCAAAGGGTTGCTCATACTTCAACGTGCGTATCAATACTCACAGAAATTACGGTGCTTCCAAACGAGTTCTGTGCCTTGTCACCATGGCTGTGCCAATATGCGTTGTGACCGTGCCGGTCGTGCGATGCCTGAGATTCCGATGAGCCAGGGTCTTTTGTCACTCCAAATTCTGCGAAAGCTTTGCCTATTCGAAGCATATTCCAACGTCTTTGTCACGTAGGCCGTAGGGCCGGTGGACTCGGCTAAGCCCGACGCAAGTGCGGCCCTCGTGCCCTTGCTCGCCGTTTCGGTCTCGATCTCTCATTCCAAAAGTATCGACGTCGAGAGGCTTAAAGAGATCAAGGTTGTTGTGATGTTGGCGTGAAAGGTTTCAATCAACACTGTCCCTGGCCCGGATACCGTCGTAACCAAATCAACGTGGCTGGTCATTTTGCTTGTCGATGTGGCGACCTGGACCTGCCAAGCTGCCTGATATTGCACGCATTCCAAGCTGCCATCATCAACAGTGGTACAAATCTTGCTCTCGATATCGGATGGCGTATTTCCTTGCGTGAGAGATTGCCATGGAGCCATGTAATACGTAACCATCTCTTTGATTGTCGGTGCTGGGGTAATGAAAGTATTATTCATGGTAGGGGACGGAGTCTGTAGACTGCACCCGAATTCGCTAGATAAAGTAACTTTGTTGGTCACATTCCGAAACGATGATGCGGGTAGCAATTCCAGTAAGAGAGGTAGCGCAAATCGTAGTGGTGGCCAGAGTATAATAAGTTGAACAGGACCCGTTTCCAGCGATCAGGGTGGAAGTTTCCATAAGGAGGCCCCATTATTCCAATAGGAAGGAATGCAATGGATGGCCCGACGCACATTGTCATTTGCGGCGTGAAGACCGTTACCATTTGGCTCTGCTGGGTTCCTTGAACATGCGAGGCACCCGGGGAAGGAGTAATAACGGTATAGATTTGCATAGAGTTTTGGGGTGGTTTCTGCTGGTACAGCGACAGGCCCATGTTCACGCTTCGCTTTCTCCCGGGCACCGATTGCTTCATGTCGGTATCGATGGTTTCAGAATATGCCCGCAGAAATCACATTAGCCGAATGAGAGATACAAAAGGCGAACAAGAAGTACGAAATAGAGCCGTGCATAATGATTGGAAGTATCAATGAAAGTGAAGAAAATGGCATGTACACTAGATTTTGAGGTGAGGGGACAGGGAGGATTGAAAGGAATTTCCCCATCGCATTCCGGGGTAAAACACAACAAAACACTTCCTCTTCGGGAAGAATGTCGACGGAGGGGAATTTAAAACCCATGTTGATCCACATGAAGGTTAATACGATTTGTTACCGTGGCCAGCGCAGGCATTTTTCCAGTCTGCCATCTCAAGCACGTATGGCTGGAGGTGAAAGTTAGTTGATAAAGCAGACTCTCTACGTAGGAACAGGTGCTGAAAAGCAATAATCAAGGCCCACTACACGTATCAGGCCATAGCAAGTGATTGATTGCGATAAGAGAGCGTGTGGGAAGATGGATGGAGGTTTTTGTTTTCGGTTGAAGGCTGTCTATTAATGCCAAGCTAATTACCTGTACTAGCGCAGGTGGAGCCGCTTCGCAAATTTGAGCTTCTCCGCCTATATTCCTTCTTGATCGCACAACAACGCCCAAAATGACGCGACGGCTGAAGCGCACGCCACAATATTGACAGCGAATTTTGGTACAAGATTTTAAACTTCCAAAGTCTATCAACGCCAACCGGAAAATGCTGTTCCCTCATTATCCATGACCCAATGCAAAGGTATCTTCGGACAAAACAAAGTGAAAACGCTAAATGGAACAAGTCAAGTGTAAGTGATTAGGTATTTCAGGCCGTCAAACACATTAAGGATCATGAGACAAGTCGATTGTTGTCTTCAAGTTGATTGTTGGCGTCGAGTCCGTCTGTGAAAGTGGACTTCTGGAATGCGTCCCAAGCTCGTAAATCTTTTTCACCGCCAGCTAACCGGATAGCTGTCTTGGCTTCGTAGACGTGGTTGAACCTAGTGGATGTCGTTAACATATTTGCAATCTCTGGTCAATGAATAGCAAGATTGGATATACCAGCTGATGGCCACGTTAATGCACTCGGCAATAAACGCAAGCACGACCATGATAATGATGACAGTCATGTAAAACAGACTCGAGCCACTCTCCGGCTCTGATAGCTCCTCTGCACGTTCTGAGCGGCAGATGATTCTCTCCCGAGGCCGTTCGGTTGGTGCACTGCGAGGCGGGGCGTAGGGGTCGACAACCTTCCGGGCAGCAAGCTCCATAAGCACACCAGTTGGTAGTGGTTTCAGTTCATCGGATGAAAGTGCGGACCAGGCAGTCTCTTCGACCAGGTCTGCGAAATAAGCATCGTAGCCAACTTGATCAACCAGTCGCCAATGCTCCAGTTCCGGTCCAAGGCGAGAGCAAATATCGAATCGTTCCGAGGCATCCAGAACGGCAGAAGATTTTGTCCAAGGAAGAGTTTCGTCGACAGACACACAGCGGCAATACGACCTGGTTGGAGCTGCCGTTGCTGGGAGAGATATTGAAGCCAGGGTAACAATAGCGGCCCACCAATTAATGGCAATCATACTGGCGTAACGGGAGTGACACAGTTGTTGAGTTCTGGGTTATTGTTAGATGTTGATTTTTCTGATGATATAATCTAAGTAGAGGTGACGGAGAAAGGCAATATAGAAAAGGTCAAATACCCGAATGCAGAGGAAGTTATACAAGTGGTATGAACGAGAGCAGTAGTAGGAAAGCCAATCAATGGGGTATGTATGGAATGGGCGGTTTCAGCAGGCAGCGAGACGCAACGGACTACTTGGAATATATGAAAAAGAAGGTAGCGGTGCCACAAAGTCCACGATAATAGCCGAACGCAGCCAAGTGAGGGAGCGGAGGGAAAACTAGAAGAGCAATAGCTTGGCACAATAACGCGATCGGAAAGGGCACGCTTCGAGCCACACAGTGAACGATCATATGTCACCTTGGTGACATCTTGGAGCGTCTAAGGCTTCCATTATGTACAAGGCGGTCCGAAAGGAGAGGTGCCAAGAAAAGAGCTCAAGTGCTCCGCCCATTCACAGGGCGCGAGGTTGGCACGGTCAGCCGCTACCACACGTGCAGAAAATTCATGCTGTATCCCAGCGCGTCCCAGCTCAGAAAAAAGGCACTTGACCAGCCTTTCCTGATCCTCCTAGAGTTGCGATTCCCACATCTCATTCCGGCTGGAATGCCCCGAAAGTGGCCCCGAAGATGAATCAGGAGCCAAAGACAGGACAGCACTTTGGCGAGAGCCCTGCGAGCCCTAGCAGCGGCCTGGCGTCGGGGTCCAACGATTGGGGCTGAGATGTGGGAGAGGTCAGCAAAACGCAACCGTGCCCCAGGGTGACCTTTCACATATGCTGCCTTCTAATTAGCGACGAATTGAAGGGAGATAGGCCTGAAGAGTACGAATCCCTGGATGCCCATGGATGCCCAGGGTTCCAGAACTGGTGAATGGGCAGGCCGATGCACACCAAAGGGTAATGACTAACAGTCGAGGCGTTAGAGGCTGAGCGCCACGGCCAACGCGATGGTGCATGAAGGGGAAAATTGATATGCAGTTGGCCAACGCTGTTGGAAGTTTATTTCAGGATTTAGTATGACAGCTGGGTCCGTTGTCGCACGCGGAGACCGAAGCATCGGCAAAGCAATGTTGAGGGAAAAGCCTCGCGGGCGACTCCGCCTTGCCAGTACGAATATAAAGGGAGGATTACGACACCGCATAGAGCGATCGTGGAGCCCCCTGTTCAGGATCACCTTCTTCTTTCATGAGAGCTCCAATGCGCTGTTCGCTGAAACATCCCGTGCCGATGCTACAAGGCAGAAGTATCAAGTAACGAATTGCCCACTATCATCCTATATTTTAGGCTTCAGCCCACTCCTGCAAAACACTCAAACGTCATTTCTCGTATGCTGGGACAGCAAATGCACCACGGTCTCCATGATTCCAACACCTTGACCCTCGTTTTGTTTAGTGAACACCTTTTGGGAGGGTCCATACCTTGGGAACTCAGCTTAACCCGTCGCGACGCTCATCGTCATCATGAAAAGAACGGCTCTGCAACTACTGGCCCCTTCGCCGTTTGGTCGTATATGAGGCGAGGTGTCTGAGGTGAGGTGTCTGAGTGAGGTGCATGTGTATGATCCAGGACACGATTCCACCAGCCGTTGGGGTGAGCAAAGAGCCTGGCCGCAACGCCTGTCAGCAAAAAGAGCGTTTTAAAGTCTTCGTCATCCATGCAGAGCGCGAAAATCAAACACCAGTCTACTGAATGCTAGCCTCGGTATTATTGACCCACCTGGCTGACCAGCTCACCTAGCTTCAGATTAATATAAAGACATGCTATACAAAAGTGCTAACTTTACTCTTCCTAGCGCCGGAGATCCTCCAAAAGGCGTACCCGCAGGTGATGCCGACCTCGAGAGTGCCTGGCGGCAAACGCTCGCTGCCCGGCAATTGCCTTTTCAACACCAACGCCAAACTGTTTCAAATACCAGACTGTTCTTTGATCGCGGTACAAAAGTACAAATTACGTTGGCTCAAGTCTAACAGCAATACCTCAAAGCAGTTGTCATGCCCGTTTGCCGCCCTGGAGCCCAACAGACCACCCGAACACCCAACACCAACCCTTGCGATCCGCCGGTGGCTTCCTGGATCCCCAACTCTCATCACCTTCATCGAGAACCTTCGCGTATACCAATCCCGACAACCCCCTAGACCCTCCAGATGTTTGCGAGAACAGCGGTTCACCCCAGCCGTACAAATTATATCACGACCCCAGATCATATATTCCACAGTAATTTCTCTTATCGCGGTAGAGATTCATGCGCGGCTTAGTTCAGCCATGACAAACCGCCAGAACTCACGTATAGCTAGCTATACTCTTATAACTGGACGATTTTCGCCAAATCATTAAGTGGCTGGAGGATGTTGGGCATAGTTTCACCATACCGAAAGATTCAAAGGCGAGCTGAATCCCCCAAGGAGTGTCCAGCCCGGTCGCGATTCTCGCAAATGAGGATGCCGAATCGTCCTTCACGCGCTCCCTGCCGTCACAACGCATTTAATTTCAGTAAGTCTGTCACAAAAGATCTACAACATTACCTGGTTACTCTCTGCTTGCAATGGCCTGACGCCCCTGCGAGGCCGCCATGATACCAACTGACTTGGGGCAATTCAGCTCCGGCGAATTACCGGTGCTATCGGTCTATCATCCTCATAAGACGGAGAGACTTCACCCTAGCTCCCGGTTGGCTGCGGTGTATACCTTGTATTAGCAGAAGCTTGTTTGTCGCGAACATCAATTCCTATACCCGAGCTCATAAGACACATCGAGGAAAACGCCTGAAAAGTGCGGGTGCATCCCGCCCCCCATCGATGCCCCATCTTTCGTCGCAGTCACGAGTCATGCACCAAACCCTGGATTGGTTCAAGCATAGCCAATACCACCGATTTTCGGAGGGACTCACTCTTCTAAAAATTCTTGGCAGGAACCAAAATCACCTGAGAAATTAATGCATGACGAGACCTCAATTCTTCGTCGCGGAGGCCAACGATCCGCGCACTATCAGCTACCAACTTTCTAACCTTCATAACCCTTTCATAACCATTGTGTGGTTGTTTGATTTATTTCCTATCACATTTCAGCGTCGCTCCTGCTCCCTCACCTGTTAGTGCTCGATCCTTTAATCCCAGTCATGGGCAGTAAGATTGAGTCGATTTCGAACTCAACTGTCTTCCGTTGGGTCGTAGTCTGTACAGTTCGTGGAAATTGCGATTTCTGCGAATTGCTGATAGCCTGATACAATCCTGCAGCTTCTCATTGTTTGAACCAGGTATAGCAGCTTTCGCTTACCATAACAGGGGCGCGCGCAACATTCAGGCACCCCGGAGGGCCTTGTCTTCATCGATTTCTTCATTCACTACACGTTTCAGGGGAATTCTCAAACTCAAGAGCCCCCATCTCTTGGTTGTGGTCTCCTTCGTTTCTCCGAGATATACCTGACGACACTGGAGCATCTCGATGCAAAGGCAACAGTCAACTTCGGGAGGTCCATGAAGACTTGAAGCTTTCATCATCAGAGAGTTCTATCTACTCATGTATATGCTCGACCTCATACCGTCATCAAAGTCCACATAGACGAAATACAAGCCCAAGACCCGTTCAGTATCATTTAGACACCAAATGTCAGCTATATCAATGCCGATCACGTAAAAACAAATCAACCATTTAGGGAGGAGAAAAAAAAAAGAAGAAAAAGAAAAAACCAAATGATGGACAGTCACGCGTAACGCTATATCAGCCTCCAATCAGGCTTCACATCGGTTTTTCTTCTGCCACAAAGTCAAGCCAAAGACAGGAATATCTAGCAACTCGAAAATCTCCTGACTCCCATTCTACACTTCTCTAAGGTAGAAGGGACCTAAGGATATAAAATGCTGCAGCGGAAGACGATGATGCGCCCGGAGCTTGTCGCTGTAACCACAGGTACTATTCAAGCGTCCATGCTCTGGTGTCAAAAACCCACGACCACGCTGCTACTGAAATGGGCGAGAAGAGCAAGTTGAATCATCGAGAACGATTTCATGGAAGACGTGGCAGAGCGATCACTTCTCAACGGGCCCAAGGCGAGGGCCAAGTCATAACCAGCAAGTGATAATCATAGTATGAATCTTCGCTGGTTTTCTTCTTCACGAGTCTTCTACAATGTCTTTCGTCATTATCCGTCCCACGATGGTCTCTACCACTAGTATTCAATGATATCCTTCATTCACCGTCCTCACCAACGATCTCCAAGAAGTTCAATCTCAATCCACCTAGCAGCTCCCATGGCTCTGGGCAAAAAGCAAGAACGACCCATAGGTGCGGCTGCCATTTGATTTGTAACAGACCTTGCAAACGCCCACCAGCATCATGACGACTGGTAGCTTCTTGTGAGCGTGTTCTTGACCCCGCTTTCAAGATTTGAAGGTGTGCGAGCTCTCCATCTACGCTTTTATACTTGAACTTCAATCTTGAAGAAACAGTCGGCCCGTCGGTCCGGTCCCCAGTTATCAGCATACATCAACAAGCCAACGAGAGATCGTCAGCATCAATACGAGTATCCGATACACCGCTCCGAAGCCGGGAGTTCTTTGTGATAGAGAGCTGCTGAGTAAACATTTTGCCTAACCTCTTAGACTGACTGCCGACCCTGGCCGCAATCCGCTGACGTAACTTCTACTAGTAGATATTTACCAGCTACCTGCCTCTTCTGCTATAAAAACCTGCACCTCTTTCAAAAAGAACGGATAACTCCCGCACTTCTGCCATACTTCGCCAGAAAACAACAAAGCCCTGGGACCAGCACATGGCAGTTCGTGCTCTCGTTCTTTGAAAAGCGAATGCACAAAAATCCATGGGTGGCCTGCGTGCCAGAATTAATCAGACGCCACCACTGGCATGCCTATGACAGTCTGTGTTGTCAGTCTTTAACTAAGGACTAGTGATCAACGCATATGGGAAATATAAAGACAAGACCCTACAGGACCTTGTAATGGGAGTGTGTGTTGTCGTTTTTCAACAATAAGACCCTCCAAAGCATAAATCGATGGTGAAGGGTAGCGTACACATTGTACTTGAGACACCTGATGGGGTCTTGGGAATAGACGTACATCTCGCTCAAGCCAGACCGCTCAAAACGCGATGCTGCTCACCAACGAATCCTCCTGTTGATACCTATCACCGCCATCCCTCGCTACAATCCTTCTCGATCAACACTCGATGGTCGACTCTACCACCAACGCCCCAGATCTATCTCATCCGCGACCTGCTGTCTGAGTCCCGAGTCACAACTCCCTCCCTCCCTCCCTCCCCAAGGCCGACTGCGACTGCAGCAAAGGTCTCGGACCCTGGATGTAACACCCTGCAGTATTTCTTTCCCAAGATTTTGCGAAGCACCATAGAATGCGCCGATGAGATTTTTTTTTTTTTTGGAATTTTTCCGCGACCCACCGCCGCCAATGCGCATCTGGTCATTGGTGTTGTGGACAGAGAGGCAGAAAAGTATGATACTTATTTGGCTTTTCGTAATGGACAAAGAGACATGAATTGTAGGCACCTGGGCAGTCGGCTGCGGTTATACGAGTGGTGGGCCTGAGGAGCCACCGCCGCTAATGGAGAACAGCAATGCACGTTTGGTTCTATCCGCAATCTACCACCGTCCACACAACTCGTTTCAGAGTCGTGGACAGAAAGGCAGACATGCATAACTACCAAGCATACAGTTAAACATGTACCAGCACATTTTCCCCTAGACTCGAGGGATGCAAACATCCAATTCCATAGAGATTTGACACTGGAAGCGCGCTTTTCCGAAGGAAAATCAGAGGAAATAGGGACGCCGTACGGCCGTCCCACATGCACCAAACCCTTTCCCGTTCGACTCCATGATTAGGAGCAATAAACGTGCGCTCCAGCCAACATGCCCTATACAACGCCCTGGAAGGTAGGATGACGGCCCAATGAACAAGGACGCACGAATCGTAGCGACGATCAACTTCGATCATGCGAGCGGTGGGAAGATGACTACAGCCTATCTCCTTCTGCTATTGAGATCTATTGTGTTTCCGCAGCCCAGTGCCACTCACATTAGTCGGCAGCAGTGGTGCTTTCAACAAAGACGGCCTGAGGGGCACGAGGACGCAGATTGAGCGGCATGTCTCAGCTTTACAAGCCATTTGAGCAGTTGACAATGGCACGGGCAGAGACATGGTCGAAGCCAGGACTGGCGTGGGTCGCTTCTTCTTCCGCCGCCCACGCTAGTCGGACAAAGCGGATATTGTGGACAGAGGGTCATTTTGATCGGGTTCGGGGCGTTGGAATGGACCGGAGACGACACAAATCACCATGATGATGATGTGAGTGGTGTGGTGTGTTGAGCCACCGCCGCTCCATGTCGATCCGTGAAACTCATCGCTTCTTTCCGCAATCCATCAGCATCCACACTCCTCGGTGTGCTGTTGTGGGCAGAAAGGCAGGGAGGCGTGGGCTTCCTGAGAGATGTTGGAATGGACCAAAGGACGCATGGGACGAGGATCCAAGATAGTCTCGATCCAAGCGAGTGGTGGCAAATGACCACCAGTCATCTCCATTATCACCGTAACCGAACATTTCCACAATCTTCTGCCATCCGTATTTATCTAACACATTGATGTTATAGACAGAGAGAGTGGTATGTTAAAAGGTGCGTTAAACTGGATAAGGACGTATGTATTGAAACTTGCAGGCAGTTCCAGCCATGGCGAATTGCGTGTTGGTATTTGGAAATATTTTCCCTCGTATCCATCGGGGTGAGCAGGAACTAAACGCACACGCAGTCTTCGTAAGGGCATGTATTGCAGGTCCAGACAGATCCGGCCATATAAGCAGGGTTGGGGTAACTGCTCTCGTCGCAAACAGGGAAGGGAAATTCCACAGGTCCACAGCCCATCAAAGAATGAAGAAGCCAGAGACACACGTAAACAAAGTACAAGTCTCGGCAATTCCAGCCATTGCCGCGGGAGATGGGAGAAGTCCTTCCCTCATGACGTAGCGTTGTTGGATCTTGACTGGCGGCGGTGACGGAAGAGGAAGCCAGAAACATATGCAACCTCTTCGATGGTACCGTGAAATGCAGATCCAGGCAGATCTGATCACGCACTCGATAGTAGCGCAATCTCTGCCCTTATTGCTGACGGTGGAAGAAGAAGAAGTCAGAGACACATAGCCAGAAACTGTATATCCAGGAAGTTTCGGCTATGGTCATAGTGGTGGTGGTGGTAGAAGTGAGATCTATTCTCACTCGAGAGGCAATAAGAGAGGTAGAGGAGAAAAGCCAGAGTTCCGTGGCCATGTGTGCTGTACTGAAAGAAAAAGAAAAGGGGGAGTGGGGGGAAAATACACGGGCAGGACTAGGCAGTTCTGGCTATGGCTGTAATCTGTAATGGTGGTGGTAATGGTAGTGGCAGGTTTCTGGTTTCATGACATTTAATGCAGCAAAGTGAGCCCGAGGCCCATGGCTTGAACTGTAACTGTAGGCAGTTCCAGTCAGGATACGAACGGGCTTGACAAGATCTGTTCTCACGGCCCATAAGACGCCCAGATACACATGAGGTTTTTGAGCTGTAGTACTTGGAGTTTCCGGTTATGTACAGTAAGGTGGGAATAGAAAACTGCTCTCGCTACAGGCAAGGTAAAAAAGCCATGCGTCTGTCATAGGCAGTAAGCGAGGCAAGAAGGAGGGAGTGACACAGTGTGGATGAGTTCGATCGTCAAGGTCCAGGCAGTTCCGGTCATGGTGATGGTGTGTGGGGTAGTTGTGAGATCTGGTCTCATGGGAGTCGTTCTAGTTAGCAGAAGCCAGAGACACATGACTTGGTCTTTTAAGTACGTGCTTCGTTAACCGGCCGGATTCACATCAGGTAGCCTTTGCGCAAGGTTTCTGCTCAGCTCCTCTAGCCACTTTTTCGGTCTGCCGACAGGAAAGTTAGAGTCCTTCCAGGACTGCCCAAAACACAGTTCCGGAACACACGTTTTTGTGCATCGCCAGGCAGATCCGGCGACTTCCACGCCATGTAAGGGATCCGTAAGTGGATGCGTGTGAACAGTAACGAGACTCATTACAGCAGGTCCCCATGGCGAACTGTTTTAGCGACAGCGTCCGATTCCGAGAAGAGTCATCAGCTCAACGATTTTCTCGTAATAGGTGCTCCATGATCGAAATCCGAACGCGCAAACGCTTCGCCGCCCATACCATGGCGTTTGGTAGTGAAGGAGCCTCGCCCATATCGCGAGGAGCTCTTCGTGAAGAGATGCTACAGACTCGTCCCAAGAAGAGAATGCAAGAAGTCCATTTTGGGAAGGTGGGGTGAAGGTAGTGAGCTGTTACAAACTCACTATAACCAGACAAATGCCCGGAGGTCCATGGAGAAGGTCCTCTGCATTAATTCATGCGATGTGGTGCTGTGTGCTGCTAAAAAGCTGCCATGGACTGGCGATTTTCATTGTGAGGCAAGGCCCAGAGGTCCATGGCCCGAAATAAATCACTGCGACCAGTCATAATATCGTCGGAGGGAACGGTTACAGACCCATGACAAGTAATAAAACACACTAGAGTTCCACGGAAGAGGAACTTCTACAATCGGCCATGGGCTCATCGTTCGATTGTAGTAGTAGTAGAAGAAAGGCCCAGAGGGGTCCATGGAGCAGAGCTTCCAAAATTGCTCATCGGAGGCTTGCCAAAGTTCCAACGAGATGTTACAGACCCATCGCAGCCAAGGAATTTCTTAGAGACCTATAGAAAGTTTGGACATCCACAGCCGCCCATTGTGGAGGGGAAGGGACAGCGGACGCTAAATTAGATGTTCTCCTCACAGACAGAAGTAAAGCCCAGAGACCCATAAAGAACCCAGTCGCACAGATCGTTCATGCGGCTGGTTACCGTAATTCTCGGCCAGAGCTGTCACAAACCCATCGGAGATCGGAGTTCGCAATAGTTGGATAACAGCAGAGGTTGATACAGCAAATAACCCCCCAAACGATCGCTCATACAAGTGTTCTGCCCGCCAAATGAGCCCCATCCTCCCAGGCAAAAGAAGTGGCCTGAACGTTCATAGCCGGGAAGCTTCTGCGATCGCTCATGGGACCTAAGCTTGACGAGTTAATGTTAGAGGTCTCTGGAATGCCTCCTCCAAAGTCGGCCATGGCAATGTCGGTGCTGTTGTTATGACGGTGAGCTGTTACAACTTATTAGAGCAGAAGAAAAGCCCAGAGGTCACAGGCTCTCTCCACGATAGTTGAGAAAACACGACAGTCGACCATGAGCATGTTGCGTGAAAATGTTGTCATGAAGGGATTCTGTGATGCTATTGTCATAAATGACAATTGATGTGTGCATTGGGTAAGAGCTGTGTCTAATCCATGTATTCAAACTTCCAGTAGTTTTTTGAGCCATGAGATTAAGTTACTAGAGCTTTGGTTAGGTTAGGGATTTGTGAGAGAGAAAGAAAAGAATGAGAAAATCTGAGAAGGATATATGTCTATATATATATATATATAGATGCATGATGACAAGGACACGCTGTCTATCGGGTATCAAACCACCCGCAGATCTCACCGCCATAGGTTCGCCGCAGTCGGGAATCCGGGGAATACGTGGCCAACTCCTATGCATTCCCAGCTCCTGTAATGCCGCGAGAGACTATCCCAGTACATCTGTGTATCTACGTCACATCTTTAGCACTCAACTCTTCACCGCCAAGCAAGCCAATGAAGAAAACAACGCTTACACCGACACCGAGGACGATCCATGCTCATAGATAGATACTCCAACGCCAACACGCATCAAGCTTCTCCGCATCCCATATATCAATCCCTCTACCCTACTCTCCTTACCCTCTTTAACCTCACATTATAACCTCTAAACATCTCTAACCTCACCTATCTAGAACCTTTCCATTAAATTCTTCCTAACGGTCCACATCCTAGCCCTCTTCCCATAGATATACATCGGAATCGTAAGCAGCAAACAAGCCATCTGGATACCCCCAACAGCGAGAAAAACCTTCTTCGAGCCATCGGACTCGAGCCATTTGGTGAAGAAGAGGGAGAAGACGAGACCGTGGAAGATATCTATTTCGTACCGATCAGAGACAGGCTTCACCGATAGAGTAAACCGAGGAACTTACTCTTGCTGAAATTCAACGTAACCAGCGCCTCACCCGCATATTGCCTATAACTATCCACACAAAATGTAATCGCCGTCGTGCTCCCCAACGAACACCCGAAACTAATAGCGCCAAAGAAAACGGTCGGGACGATCCACCGATCCCGCTCCTGTGCGCTCCATCCAAAGCCCATCAACCCGACAGTGGTACATAGCGCTACCGGAATCGCCATGACAAGTCTGAACTCCGGCTCGTAAACCCCGTCGTTGCGGCGCGCCATGAAGCGTACAATGAGATCCGACACCTTACCCGCAACGGCAGTGCCAAGCACGCCGCCAATGAAAGGGGAGAGATAGACGAGACCGGTTTGGAGGGCCGTGAAGTTGTACGTTGAGCGGCTTCGGTAGACGACTGCGACGGATTCGGAGAGCACGATGAGCCAACCGACGGAGAGGGAGTAAACGAGCGTGCTCCAGAGAACGGATGGATACGCAAAGAGGATGAAGGGTCGGATGGCCACGCGCAGCCATTTGTCTTTGGTTAGGCGGCCGTTCCAGGGTTTGAGAGATCCGATGTAGGATTTTGGAGGTTGGGAGCGGTAGTAGTCGGTGTAGACGAAGGATTGATGGTCTGAGTGGTGGTCGGACAGGTGATCGGCGGAATCGACGATTTGGAGCACTGGATCAGGATGAGGGGTATCTGGGGAGAGGGCAAAGTGCTTTTGACCTGTCGATGCTAAATGGCTGTCTTTGTGCGTTTTGACAGCGGATTTAAGATGAAGATCCGTCTCGTCTACGGGTTGAGCGGCCTCAACATTACCAGGGACAACTGCAGGGTTGGTAGTGACGTAGTCTTGGTTTCTTGCTTTCTCTGGATAGTATGGTGAGTTTAGAGTGTGTAGCGCTGGTGGTTTTGGGCACTACCTTGAGGCTTAACTTTCCAGGCATCTGAGTGAAGGGAAGCAGGAGTCGCACCAGCCAAAATGGCATTCAAACTCGGGTTATCATGACCCTTGCTTCTAGAAAGAGAACCGTACGATGCGGAAGCGTCGGGCGCGGCTGTTTCCTCGGAATTGGCGGTGAATCCTACATGAGCGTTCTTGTGGGCCCGTCTTTGAGCGATGCTACTGATTGGGGAGGGGATGGAAATTGTAGGATCCTGTGTGTCTATCGCTCCATCGCCGGTACCAAGGGTAGTAGGTGCGTGATTGTGATGGAAATGCGTGAGGGATGCAAAATTGAAATGATGGTGACTTGCCGAACTGGGACTTCTTGTTCGGTGCAACTTATGGGGCCGCGGGGTTCGATCCCAGAAGGTTTCGGGAACAAAGAAGAACAACAAGAAGAAACAGAATCCAACAACGATTGCGACGACCCTGATGATCCGTTAGTACTGAGAGATCAACATCATCATGTATTTCTCACCAAAATACCCATCTCCAACCCAGGGCCTCAATGATAGCTGCGCTTACGAGCGGAATGAGATTTTTGCCACCTAGAAGGAGCAGAGTATAAATGCCCAGGCGATATGCGCGTTCGTGAAGGAAGAAGATTTCTGCTACTGTGGCTGACGGAAGACATTCTACCGGACTGACGGCCATTCCTTGCACAATTCTGCCAATTACCAAGGATGTATAACGCGGAGACAGAGCACACCAAACCGAGGTGAGCAGGAATGTGATGATCGAAACGAGGTATACGGGTCTCTTGCCATATAATATAGCAGTGGGAGATGCAACTACACTTCCAAGCCCAAGACCCATCATGTATAGACCTGTTGTAAGAGCGACTTGCGGAACAGTAACATGATATGTCGCTGCTACGTTGTTAAAACCTGCTGCGAGTATCGGGGTCATTCCTCCTCCCATCATGCAGTAGAAGCCAAGAGAGAGGAGGGCAGCATCTCGTCGAATTGCAGACCAGTTGAGAGGGTCGTTCATGGAATCGTCAGGCTGCGGCTCGAGAATGTACTTGCCATCTTTTGTGCGCTTCTTCTCCTCGGCGTTAGATTTTATGGATTTTGTGGATTCGCTTTTTATCGAGGGGGGGAATGGTGAGGGTAGGGATGAGGCGGAAGTGCGAGCATGTTGATGCTGTAGGCCAAGCGGTTCGTTGCGCTTGTGGATACTAGAGAGGAGGATGACGGATCCTGGGAGAAGGGTGATATTAGCATATGGAATGCCGGCAGAAGACCGTTGCAAGCCTATCGGAAGCCAGCAAAGCGCTGCCATTTTTGGGGCACATCAAGCTCTTTTGTTGGTGGG
>KV745267.1:0-28639 GCA_001692735.1 Lepidopterella palustris CBS 459.81
CAATATATATACGCACCCTCTCTAAGACGCAGACGCTCTTTCCCTACCAAATTTTTACCCTTATATAAGGTTTTTTCAAGGGTTTTATCGAGGCTGCATATTGGATTAAGAATAACCCACCAAAAGGGGGGGGCAGTATTAGGTAACAAAACACCAAGATAGTATATAGATTACCCTAGAAGCTTTACAAGCCCTATACAAAGTGCAGCCGCGCCTACTGCGCGTTACGTGCTTTACTTAGGGCTACAGCTATATTCCTAGAAACCCCGAACCCTTGAGTTTCTTAAGAATTTATCTTATCTCTATATCTATTAATACAACCCTATTGCCTACAATTAAGCTCCCTACCGTGCCTAGCCTAACAATTAGTATTTATATAAATTTTAAAGAGATTATTTATATAGTAAGAAGTAGTATTAACTATACTATAAAATTAAATAAGTATAGTATTAATATATAAAGAATAATTTATATAAAGTTATCCCTTAGTAATATAGCTAATAAAGAACTTAATATTAGTACTATTTATAGTAAATATATAGTATTATATAGCCTAATTTAATTAGTATTTATATAAATTATTTAATTTATATTTATATTAAACTTAATAGGTAGAATTTAAATATTTATAGTAAAGATAATAAATAAACTAAGTTTAATAGTAAAGAAGTAAGTAAAAAATAATTTAAATTATATAAAAAAGGGATTATAATTACTTAAAAAAAGTTATATAAAAAAAATAAAGTTAAAGTTTATATAAAAATTAAATAAATAGTTTATATATAATTTTAATAATTAGGCTATAATATATAATATTATTATTGCTAATATTATTTTTACTATTATTCTTACTATAATTAAATATATTTTAAGAAAAGTAAATAAAGTTAAAGAAAAATAAAAAGTAAAACTAATATTTACTTTATATAAATAAAAATTAAAAAAAAAAAATAATAATAAATATATTAGTAGTTTTTATACTTATAATTAAGAAAAAATATATTTTAGTATTAATATACTTTACGGGCGAGTCGGCTATATAGGTAAGTTAGCTATACGGGTAAGTTAGCTACTTTTACTAAAACCCTACTAAAATATAGTATATTATCGTGTTTTATAGTATAATTTAAAATAATATAGTATAATATAGTAGATTACTTTATTTTACTATAAAATCTACTTTCTTTATATATATATATAAACGTTATGCCCTATTTTACTATAGTATTTATAGTATCTTTAAGGCTAGTTGCCTTTTTTAATATACGCCTTCTTTTTACCCTTTTTTTTATTACCTTAAGCACTAAACTTCTATAAAGCTATTAAGCCTATACTTTTCTTAATTATTAAGAATTCTTTTTTCTATAGGCTCTTTTTTTACGTAATTTATATTATATAGCTACCTTATTTACTACTTAAAGCTTAGTAACCTAAAAGTATAAAAAAATAGCTAAATACCCTAAATTACTATAGTCTATTCGTAATTACCTAGCTAAACCTACTTTAGTCAACTCTATCTCTTAAAGGCTATAATAACTACTTTTATTAAAATAACGCCTATTATAAAGCCTAATTTATTAAAGTTATATATATTTTTATTTATAATACTATACTTTGCCTTTATATTCTATATAAGCTTAAACTAATTTTTAATAACCTCTAGATTTTTATATTTAGCCCTTAAGTAGTTATACTTTTAATTAAATATAACTTTAAGCTTAAGAGTTTACCGTATAAAAGTGCTAGTCTAGTTAACGCCTACTAGGTTTTAGTAACGCGTAGTAAGTAGCAAATTAGCTATATTCTTTATAGTAGTAAGCCGGGGCGGAAATTCTTATAAATTTAGGTTTAGTATATACTAAAAATAATAACCTCCTTTTTAGTCTTTATAAGCTTTATTAACTTAGGCTTATAATAACGTTATAGGTTCTTTCTAGTATATTGGTTACTAATTATTCTTTAAGGAATATTATAGATCTTTATAGTGCGTTGCACGCTTAAAGTCGCAGTTGTATAGATAGCCTAGAGAGCAAGCTGTACATTACCTTCATTATAGGTTAATTGCGAATTGGTACGTGGAGGCATATTAAAGTAGAACAAGGTGGTTTACATTTTGGTGGGGTCTTGGCAAGAGTGGCCGACTCGCCCGTGGAGTACGTTAATTATAGTATTAAATTTTTAAAGTTTGGATTTTATATACTAGTGTACAAAATTTATCTGTTATCAATAATAATCGCCCTAATTTATCGCGATAAAATACCGTTATCGTTGCCCAGTCTGCTATACGGGACTAGGTAGCCACCCTGTGCTGAAGCGGTTACGGTTTGTTACCGTGATAACTTTGTAAAGACGGAGCATGCCAGAAAGAACCTTATAAGTGGCCCTAAGAGCGGATTAAACGGCTAAATCATACATCACTTGCAGCTGTTGGAACAGGCACGTCTTGGGCTTTGGGAGGTGGTATCATGATCATGATAGATGCGTCGGAGCGCTGTTGGAAAATGGCTCACACAGGCGACAAGTCTGAGCTGCAGGTTGACTTCGCCCTCGGAGATGTGAAGTCAAATTGACACCAAGAGTTCCAGAAAAAGTACTGCATTTGCTAAGGTGGGCACCAGCTGAGTTGAACACCTTCCAGGTCGACTTGAGGCGGCTACTAAACGACCACTAAGAACCTTCTTGCATTCTGGCGATATCCGCCACTCACTAGTCTGCATATTTGTGCGTGAGGATAGGTCGTAAATGCCTAGGGTGCATTATTGAATTCGTTCTTGGCAAGCCACAGCAATAATACCGCCCAGCCAAATTACCCTCTATTCTTCAGCCTCGACAACTACCTACATTCCCACACAGAGCACACCTCAAAAATGGCCCAATTCTCTCCAGCCTTGGAATCTAAAAAGTGTTGTTGCCGGAGCCTGCAGCAGATATTTCGCTTGGCTTATCCTTAATTGGATTTTGGAGGGACAGAGATGCATTTAGGCGCCGACGGTAGATCATGTATCTCGAATAGTTATTCCATAAGACCGCTCATGACGTTGGAATTCCACGTCGTGGTCTTTTTCCTCGGGAGCTGCTTTGATTCCTTACTACGGCTCATTTGTTTGTTTTACAGAAAGTTTGGTCGAGATGACAACGTTGAATGGAAAACTCACCACTTGCGGCCCTGGGCAGTACTTTTCATTGCAATTCACCTGCAATGGACCGAGCTGCGCCGGTTTGACCGGCTTTCCAAACACTACGTGTGTAGCCGATGCAACGAATACAAACGTTATCTGCTCCAACGGAGTCACTTGTCCTGGACCCGCCAACTACACTACGAACTTCAATCTCTCCCAGACAACTGGTCGTGCTACTCAAAGTTATCAGATCCTGCTGCCAGACTTCTGTGAGGAAATAGATGCGACAAGCGATGGAACAACAAATGGCATTAATGCTCACATGATTATTACCGGACCATGTGGGCCACCTATTGGAAACAGTACTGTCCCTTCTGGCAACTCTACCACTTCGAATAATGGCACTAGTTCGTCTACTTCAAGCAGCGCGTCACTTAGTGCGACTTCTGCAAGCCTCACCACACTTCCAGTCAATTCGACCTCAATAGCTTCGTCGTCGAAAAGCTCAAGCGTTGGTTGGAACACGACCTCAGGTCTGATGTCTTCTAGCTCTTCTGCTACTGTCAATTTAGGCGGGTCCAGTTCAGCTAAATCCCAAACCACATTCAAGGGCGGGTCTTCGACACTTATCGGTGTAACTGCGGCAGCGAGCTCATCCAGCCCCAGGTCTCAGGCGGGAATCTCCAAACCCAGCGCAGGCAGTTCCAACCCATCCATCGTATCGTCAAAAACCAACGTATCCTATCCCACCCAAAGCTCCGCCTCTACCACCATACAAGTTTTTGGATCAGGTGGGCCTAAGCAGACCATAACCGTGGAGAATGTCGAAACACTTACTACCACTACTTGTCCTGTGTCTGGCTCTACTGAACCAACCGCCGTAAAACAAACTTCTCCCTTTCAGAGTGTCGCTTCACTTACTTACGGACCTGCTCCGCCGTTGACCCCCCAAGCTAGTAGTTCGTCCTCTATGCTGGGCGTCGCGCCCAAATCCAGTTCTACCGGAGCCATAACTTCCAACAGAGGCCCTGCACCTAGCTCATCCAGCACCTCAAATGCTCTAGTAAGCTCGAATCCTGCATCCGGATCCTCTGTCATCAATGCTTCAAGTCCTCCACCATCCCAGTCTACTGCTGCCGGTTCCTCTAGTGTGTCAAGTGCCGCTTCTACACCAACAACGTCCTTCTCGATTACTCCTGCAAGCACCCCATCCAGCGCAACTACAACGCCGAGTACGGTGTCTACCCCGTCCAGCAAAACTAGTGGAATTCTCTTTTCGAATGGCTCCAATTCTATTCGAGCCCAAATTTCCTTGTCACCATTGAAGCTCATATCTCTCATTCTTTGCTTCCTCTATTTCGTACAAGGCACCGTTGCCTTCTCTCCTTCCATTCCTGCGGTCGAAATCAGCTCAGCACATTTATTCCTGGGTGACAGTGCCTCATCAAACACCACAAGCCTCGAACTATCCAAGCGTGCCAATGGGTTGTCGCCAGGCTGGGAGAAATTCGCAGGCCTATTCGCCGAGTACCTCGCCGGGAAGATCACCACTCCTGAACTGGCAGACAATCTCGTCGATGAGATTGCTGAAGCAGTGTGTGATCATGCTGTGGGTGTCGTCATCACGAAAACCCTGGGAGTCGACCTCGTCGAGGCGTGCGTCGCGGCTATTGATGTTGCGGGCAGCTTAGCTGCACTCGGGACTCTGCAGCCCGAAATTGAATTCGCTGCTGTCCTGGGAAGCGGTATTCTCTGCAACCTGCTTGTCAGCGAGGCCTTGCCCGGAATCAGTGAACTTACTGATGCCATTTGCAAGCACCAGAAACCGTGCAGCGAAGACCTGCTTACAGATATCAATAATTGCGGTCGCTGCAACAATACGGTAAGTGGGGTCGGGCTTTCCTGAAGCTATTCGCAAAACGGTACTAACGGCCAAATCAGTGCGCAGCCGGCGAATCCTGCGTAAATGGCGCCTGCACCTCTGGTTCATGCACTGGCCAGACCTGCAGCACTTTCGGACCCTGCGGCCCTGGTGGAACATGCGTTTGCGCCTCGACAACGGAAGACACTGGTTACTGCGTAGATGGCAGTACCCCATGTGCCGGCCTTGCGACATGCAGTACCAGCTTGGACTGTGCTAGTGGTGAGATCTGTGCAGTGGCATCTTGCTGCGAGATCAACGTTTGCGTCGGAGCGACTTATTGTGGCGGAAGTAACGCACCTAGTTTGACGGGGAGAGATGCGCTCTTTGTAAAGAGAAAGTGGGCCAATAATACCATTGCTATGCACGGAACTTGGGTGGAATAGGATTCCCAAGTAGTCATCGGCTCACGAAAAATGTGGAAGTTTCTTCAATGTCCAATGGCTTTCTTCCAATGGTTTACTGTTGTTTGTATCGCAAGAAGTATTTACAGTCCAAAGACATTAGTTGTCGAACTGGTTCTTCGCGAGTTCACAAGTTCAAACGTCCTCCTTGTTTATTGTTTCTACAAGAGGAGAGGCTATATATACATGAGAGAATGTGTCAAAGAACAGTCCTAGAAGGAGTGGCACAGAACCCACTACAAATCTCTTAGTCAGTTCAATACTAATCAAGTATTGATTCGTGCGAGCTCGACACAACCCCCCAGATTCGATCTTTTAGAGCGAAACTGTGGTATAATAGAAATCGCCCCCGAACAGGGCAAGGATATACCGAGAAAGTCGTAGAAAACCAAAATTAAATAAAATACAGGTTCAATTTTTTATAGGAAATAGCCTTCAAGCGCTCTCGTATATCCACCAATTTCAGCTGAGAGACGAACATCTCATGCCTCTGGCTACGAAGTAGAAGTAGCTTTGTAAAGCCATCGGCAGGCTTGTCGGTGGCACAAACCCATTCGACGTCTAGGAGTTTAGCTTGAACTTTCTGTCGTAGTCAGTGTTGATGGATACTTAATTTGTCAAAGTTTAGTGTTAAGCTTTGGCGTTATTTCCTTAGAATTCGTACGGGTTTCAGATCATTACATAATAGTGTATAGTCCTGCTCGGTATCGAATTGAATTAATTCGAAGAAGCGTTTCCACCAAATACGTTTGGTTCTAGCTGCTAATTTGGATTCCGTAGTTGATTTAGAAACACTATGCTGAATTGTTGCCCTCCAATCGCTTCGCCATTGTATAGTAGAAAAAAGGATCCGTGAGACGGATGTTGAGTTGGTGCATGGTCCGCAAAGGCAGCATCAGAAGCTGCTAGGAACACTTGTTCATCAGGTGCTCCCATACAGAGCCTTCCTGTTCGTGCACAATTTCCAGAGTACACCATTGCATAGCTTCTTGTTCCATACGGGCAGGAAAGCAAGTGTTCGGTAGCTGCTAGTTGCTAGGCGATGGATTCCGCAGGTGTTCAGAGAGAATGGATGTAGCCTTTGCTATATCGGGCCGTGTTATGGCTGCTGCGAATTGATAGACCCAACTCTCTGCTTATAGGTGTACACCGTTGGAGCAGGGGCCTGTTCGCTGTCTGGTTAAGAAACAAGTTCTTTGGGCGGCAAGGGAGTTCTTGGGTAAGCAAAAGTGCTAGTTATATTGTAGCGGGCAGCTATTATTTCGATATGGGAGTCTTGGCAGAGCTAGAGCCTCCGAGCTGCGCTGATATGTATAACTCGAATTCCAAGAAAACCATTCTAAATCGCCTAGAGAACGCATGTTATATGGGTTTAGCAGTGCTGTTTCGAATTCCTGGAGTTTATTGATATTCTTTCGGCTTGCTAGGACGGCAATATTAATAACGTAGAAGAAGATAAGGGATTCGTTCGCATAGAGGTAGTTTACTTCTGGAACGGGGTATAGTCCTGGGTCGGCTAGCGCTGCAGAGAAGTCTCGAAACCAAAGTAGATGTAAAGCGACAGACCGGACGCTTTCCTTTCTTTTTTTCTAATAATTCGCCTGCACCTTCGGAGGGCTCAGCGGCCCGATTAATCCATTTGTTTTCCCCCTATCACTTAGCTGCTTCCATTTCGGGATGATGTGGCGGCAGTTTCCCTTGCCAATCAATTACGCCCAAGGCGATTAGCTTGAATAATTACAAGATGATTGGATTAGATTGAGTTTCATACGTGTATACCATCTCAAGGGCTTTCTTTCCCAATATTCAGACAACAAGAGGTACGCAGCCTGCTCATCCGGCTCTAGTCCGCCGATCAACATATTCTCAGCTTGGCATCCGAGAAATCGACGGCGAACTTCTTATATTGGGCGCCCCTTGGCTTTCTTTGCTGGTTTATCCTTGTTTCCATTGTTCCTTTTCATTCCTTCTTTGGTGGTGTTGTTGGTTATATAGGACTGCGTGGAAAGTACTGGTAGAATGAAAAATATAATAACAAAGGTAGACGCGAGAATGAGGAATGGTTTTACATGGGAATTGAAGTTTGGAGGGTGACAAGGAACGTTATGAAAACACCTCTACCCCTGTGTTCTTCGCGTGGATTGACAAGTACTTGTGGCATACCTCGAATCAAGCTGAAAATGGAATGATGTGAACGATTGCTTTGTCCGGCGATGTCAAATTTGTCAGCCAGGCACCGTCAGCAAATATCATAATGATGAATTTGAATAGAATAGAGGACTCGGCGACAATTAGGAGTGGCACGTCTTCGTTGCAATTGGTCAGAAACCTAACCCTTCAGATCCTCTTTCTCCGCTAATGGCAATCTGAGGTACTCGTCCACTGGTTCCGTCGCCCAGCCAAATATCTTTCTGAGCACATGGAAGATTGTGCTTGCCGAGAGCCCACATAAGATCGACCAAGGTAAAAGTTCGAGCATCAGGTCTAATCCATGCGCCACTCCCATGGCGACTGCGATACATAGAGCTACGAGAAGGAAGAATGGTTGGAACCGCTCTTCATTGTGAAGCTGATGGTAAGATATAACACTCATGGCGTAGACGCAACCTGCGATCGCGGCCTCAGTGGCCGTCGTTGGCTTTGCGATGACTCGAGCAATTTGCAGCGATGGCAGCATATATTCTGGCTTTATGAGATGCCTTACAGTGATCGTTCAGTAATATGGAATCGCTTAGGATAGGCATAATAGTACCTTGATTTCCGCTTGAAAAGCTATTGGCAACGATTACAGCCTCTGATCCACACAGAAGCGCAAGTGCGGAGGCCAGTCCTCGAGTTGCATTTGAGAGCTCGAACTTCGTGGGAACCTTAGTGCTAAATCTCGAATTTTGTAACGTCGAAATTTGCTCCACACTGGCGGCATGAGTCGAGTCAGCCCGATTTATGTCGCCAGACGTTTCGTTTGGTATATCTACATTCCCATGTATGACCGATAATCCCCCAACGCTTCTTACCACCATCGAGATGTCCGCATTCTCGAAATACTGGACCAGAGTCTCTGCTGAGATATTTTCTTCTAGTATTGCTTCCGCTTGCCGGATGCAGAGCATCGACCCAAAGATACCGGATGCCGTTATTCAATGTGTAATCTATCGCTTCTTGGACGACTTGCGGAAGTCTCTCCACCTGTATGCTATCTTTTTCCTCTGCCAAGTAAGCCGATCTTATTTGCCTGTACTCGTTGTCACTCCATGCGTTGGAAAGGGCAGCGTATCGATCTGCAACGAGTAACTTGATGAGCCGAGTACTCCGAGTTGTTTTCGTCGATTTCAGGTCCAAGACTTGAGAAGGGAATGGAGATAATGTCGAAGACAGACCACAGACAAGCCGTGAGGAGCTATCATTGCTGTTAGTGCGACCATTAATACCGCATATAGTTGTCGAAGTTCCTTTCTGCTTACATAGACGGGCCGGCCTTCGATTTAATGGCCTTGATGCTAGCCAAGCCGCAGAATACCGATGGAAATGTGCAGTACAGGAATCGACTCTCTTCGTGTGTAGTCGCCTTTCCGCAGGACAACTTTGACTGTGACGCCCCAGGATGGGTTCCGTTTCACGAAGGTTCTGTTGGAGTATTTGGAGCGTCTTGCGAATTGCTGGGGTTCTGTCGTCAATATCATCGTTACCAACCCGACTCAGAGCTCTGTGAAAGTTGTCGAAAAACAAATCTAGCCGTCCCAGCTTCTCTGAAAAACATTGAAACTTCTTCGTGGAGTGCTCGCGGAAAGTAATATAAATCTGCTTGACCGACGTTATAAGTTCCAAGACGTCGCTGATACTCCGGCTAAAAGTGGTCATCTTTTCAGCACCGTTTGCTGATCAAGGTGTTAGGTTGAGAAGATGTTGATGTTGAGGGATGCTATGAGGACCCATGCTACGATAGAAAGTGGAGAAAGCCTGGCAAGGCTGAATACACGCCTTGGCTGAAAAACGCCTTGGCTGAAAACGCCTTGGCTGACCAGCTCCATCTTTCCGTACGTGGTTAAGGCAGGGCTACGGAAAAACACCACACCTCGAAACCCAGAAGCTTCTACACACTTTTTTGAACCTTTCTCCACACAAAATACACCTCGGATATTCGTCCTCCTATCGCGCAGAGCAATATCCAGTCAGTGTTTCTTATTCTACGACACGGTGTTGGAAATGGTGGCAGTGGTGGTTGTGGTGGTTATGGAGATTGCTGCTAAGTGAATTGGGAAAATACTGACCTCGATTCATACCTTCTAACCTCCTTGGGATAGCTAGGCGCCTCGATTACCCCCTCAAAAATATACACGATCAGGGGGGAAGGCGAATCAACTTGAGAAGAGTTGGCTCGAGGGCGAAGACTCGCTGGGATTTGAGACACCCGCTATGTCCTCCTGCCATGCTGCTAGTACTTTCGCAGCCACTCCATTCAACGCAATATCGACAGTCATCGTTCAAAAAGTCGTCCCATGCTACAGCTTTGGCATCCTCATCTCCCTTATCGTGGTCATCATCAACTTCAACGCCTTTGCAAAATGCTTATGGCGTGGCGTGGCCGACATCTCCTATGACATCCTGCATTTGATTGCGGATAAACGGGCTGCGAAGCGAGCAGGAAGTTTGATAGCTGTATCGAAGTATGTGAGTAGTCAGCTAGAAGTCGAGCAGAAAGAACCGGAAGAGAATACAGCCGATGGACACTTCAATATCGGGAATTGGGCTGTGAAGTCACCGATTCTGTCCCGCTACGACCCGCCACCTGGAAAGCACCATTTCTGGTTTAAGCAACGGCTCTTCATGTTTGAGAGGGGCGGAAGGAAGAACATGAAGAGTCCTTGGGATGGTGGAAATTATGGGCAGCATATTCGGCTCACGACTCTGGGCTTCTCGATGAATCCGGTCAAAGAGCTGTTGCTGTGTATAAAAAGCTGGTCGGCGGAGAAAACGACGGCGAAGCCGACTATTAAACGCACAGCTTTGAAAGATAATCGTGAGTACGGGTCGACGTTTAACCCTTATGCTTTGTACCCAAGCTCCAAATGTTGAACTCGCAGTTACTGGAAACTTCTATCTCCTTTGCTGCCTGCCCTAGTGTAGGCAATCTCACTGTTGACTGATGGAGGCTGCGCTACAGCAGGAAACGCTACAGGCAGCGACGGAACTAGCGAGCAACTCTCGTGTATATAAGGTACCTGAACCTCTTAGATAGCAAGACAAGGAAGACAATTTCGAACTCCCGAGCCAAACTGCTCGGGCCAGTTCGACACCAAAGCAGCCTTAAAGATTGATGGCGAACTGGAAAAAATGGCCGAAGATTGGACTACGGACGAATGGAACGTTGAACGACGCCTAGTACAGTTCCGAAGAAGTCGGTCAGAAATACTATTGCTCCACCGTTCAAGGGCGTCTTTAGGCCGACGGATACGGCTGTGATCGACCAGTCGAAGAAGGGTCATATCATTGCGAATATAAATGAGTACTTTTCGCCCACAATTCCAACGTCGTACGCTACGCTCAGAGTTCTGTGCCAGCATGGGTACCTGTTTCATGGACCTCCCGGCACGAGCAAGTCGAGTTTGAGCGTTGCGATAGCAGGACTTTTTGGGCTCGATATCAATGTGATCCAGTTGAAGACGGCGTTGACCGAGGGTGACCTGATTGACCCCCTCAACTCGGTGTCAAGGCGGTCTATTATCCTATTCAAGGATATCGATGCTTCTGGATTGAAGAGGGGAGATAATAATAACACCGTGACTGGGAAGAGCAGCGGAAAGGAGAAAGATGAGACATTTGATACCGTGGATATTGTGGAGTTAAGGATTGGTTCTTGGTTTGAAGTCAAAGAAATCTTTGGTATTACGGATTATGAGAGTCGACGTCTTGGCGAGTCTTTTATTGTGGTGGGCCGTGGTTCTGATTTCCTAGGAAGAATTTCTCTGTCAACTGTATCAAGGTCAACCACATCAAGTCCGAAACTCTTCAATACTTCATCGCTAGGGGCGTCCAGTTCGAAACCCTTACGACTGCCATCGCTCTCCCGATGGCTTCAAAGGGTCCTAGCAATCTCATGCCTCCCAATGGTTATATTGGTGCAAACCCCGAATCTCGGAGTCAGAGTAGCAACGTACGCATCCGGGACCATAGCAGGAGGAACCGGTTATGCAGTTCTTCGAATTCCCGGGGCCGCGGGATCGTATGTGCCTGAACAAATCCTGCAAGTCCTCCTCCTCAATGCCATCCCATTCCTCTGACAAGCTCCAGGCTCTATGCAGGGTCCGCCCTCGCCGTGCTCCTCTACGTCACGTTCCTCACCAGATGCTGGCTCTCCCTGAGAGAGCGGATGCCATATCTCGTTGCATCATTCCTGCTCATCTTCCTTTTAACTGCTGTTTTCAGCAGCGGTTCCTCGTCCTCGCCTCTGAATCCCTCTTCGATGGGGTGGGCCGACTCTCTTCCTTTTCTTGCCGTTCTTAGTGCGTTCATGACCCATCTCACAAGTCTTGGCCCTGAGAGGTGGCCGGTACGATTTCTTGTACTGAATCCTGGAGCCGTTCGCGGCTTGATAGTGGGAGTTGGTAAGGTGAAGGTCGCGAGTATATTTCCGCGAGTACTTTTCAGCAAATGTAGCTCTGTTCAGTGTGAATGCAACTTCCTAGGAATAGTCTTGCCTTGCATAACATTCCAGATAACAATGGAATATAGATATAGCAATAGTATATCTCCATTTCCTCGCTGCCCTGATGATTAGGACCGGTCTCGTATCGGATTGAACATGAACAGGTACGGGGGAGAAACTTTGGGGGTGGAGGAGATGCCAAGACCGCTAGAAACTATTTCTCCGCGCCGAGCTCGATTAGCGATATTTCGGCACTTGCCGACTCGGAACTCTAAAAAAGCAGCAAGCGACGGCTTACCTTCAGTTCTCGCGTGCAACTTGGGACCGAATACGAAGACTGTTTGCTTGGTGAGGATATTCGTTGGATTCTAGAATGGCCTATAGCATGATGCTCACGAGATTTGATTTTTTTCTTATCTATCTTTACTTTCTTTTCAATCACCAAAATGCTACGCAACCTCTATCACGCTGGCTGACAATTAGATATCTAGCCTCACTCGCTATGCTCGATCAATCACGGTGACTGCTTCCCCAACCCCGGCAACTCCTGTGCTCCATTCCATCCATCATCCTCTATTTCCCATGAACAAACACTCTATCCTCAAGCGGCTTGAAAGTCTTCTCCCCCGCCTCTCCAGCCTTGCCACCAAACACCAATTGTGCCCTAAGCTTCCACTCTAGCGGAACCTTCCAGTGGTTCTGTACCTTCAGGTCGATGACAGGGTTGTAATGCTGCAAGTTCGCGCCGAAGCCTTCAGCTTCCAAGCCAGCCCACAGCACGAATTGATGCATGGCGGATGTGTGTTCGGACCAGGTGGGCATGTGGTCGGCGTAGATAGGGTAGGCCTCTTGAAGGGCTTTGACAGGGGCTGGGTCTTCGAAGAAGAGTATCTGACAGGGTGAGAGGACATTAGCTCATGGGGACTGCGTGATGGGAAAGAGAATAGGCAAGGGCAGGCATCGCGTGTGGACTTACGGTGCCGTATCCTGCTTTGAACATGCCGAGTTTCTGCTCCGTGGCGGGGAAGTCGGCCTCCGGGACTATTGGCTTCAGGACCTCCCCGACCATATCCCAGAACAGCTCGTGCTCAGCCTTGAGCAGCACGACCAGGCGCGCGGTTTGTGTGTTGAAGAAACTGGGGAGGTTGAGCACTGTGTCGTTGACCAGTTGCACGATCGCGTCGTCGGAGATGGGTGCGTCCTTGTTCAGCAGGTAGTAGGACCTCCGACCCTTGACCACTTCTATGAAGCTCTTAGTGGACGCCATAGTTCTTGATGTGGAGAAGCTGCGCGTAGAAATAGTCTTTGAGTAATCCGAAGTTCGAGTGAGAGAGGAGATGGCTCTTGATCGAATTGATGTCGCTGTCAATATTGCAGGCCCACTGCTGCTTTTGTATAGCTTCGTCCCGGGGCGGAATACCTGCGGTGCTCGCTCGATGACGATTTGTAAGGCTTGTTTAAGCATGTTTCCTGATTAGGACGATAGTATGGAGGAGCCGCTCTGTATTATCATTCCGACTGGCACTGCGGTGAGGTGGCGTATCACCGGAGCTCGGAGCGGGTACATGATGCTTCCGGGATACTATTGCTATTAACAATCAAGGTGGGCCGGTAAGATAGCGAAGCCCAGTGCGGTGCTCATGATGCTTTGTGTGGATGGGGAAATTATTGCCTTTGCAATTTTAGTTTCAAGGGATTGCTAGGTGATAAGTACCTATACATAGCGGATTGAACTCGAAGTTAATCGCGACAACTACAGGGCATTATTTAGTGTTAGTATGAGATGTGATAATAAGAGGTGTGATGGGGAGGCTGAAAGGTTAGCCTCGACCATAGCTTTCGCTTCGGTCTCCCCCCCTTGCAGGCTAGTCAGGTCAGCGCATACAATGGTACAAGGAACCTTCTAGAATGCCTGCAAATATGGTATATATTTCCCCATTTAAAATTAATTACAGGTGTATAAGTAACGTGTTTCCCCAAAGTGGTGATTGATAGTTAGAGAAACCATCGATTTGTCAATAATATAGAGATTTTGTACATAAAACAAATGCCGAGTCTTTATGGTAAGCATTGTCGCGTAATACGGGACCTGACCAGCCCGCACAAGTGGGAGGCTGGAGATTCTAGATTTCGCCGAAGTGCCGATGCTTGGAAACACCATACGCGGGGTTGGTCAGCGCATCCGAGGATGAACAGGTCTGCCAGTGAGGAGCGGAATTTGTCCGTGGTGTCATTTCGCGAAGAATTTGCGTAGAATATTTAATTATCCTCGTCATGAGCCAAGCACATAAAACGATTCTCCAGCTTCTTCAGCCTTGACACCTCTAGCTTCTTGCGCTTCTTCAAAAACCTCGGAATCTTCTCTAAATTTGATAAAATGGTCAATTCAATTCCCGCTTCCCCCAAGCACAGGGTAAACATGCGAATACATGCTGCAACACAGCTACCTATGAACCACTTTGTTTTTTTTTTTTTTTTTTTCATCGGCGATGTCACTGTGTAGCAAACCCTTGCAATGGCGGGGGGCCAAGATTATCTTCAGCCTCAATATATTTCACGAGCTGACCTCGGGATGCGTGCATATGTGGTGTTTTCGTGATGCCTCAGCCTTTCAGCCCACTAACTCGACACTCAATTTTGCATTTCCTTCACTTCCCACCGCATTGAATCGAATGGCGTGTATCTCTCAAGCTTACCAGTACCGTGAGCTCCGGTCTCCATCGTCCATACGTCTCTTGAAACTGCAGCCTGGCTCTACCACAGATGACGTTGTCTGTGTTCTGATGGAGGTCCGGGACCATCCAAATCATCCAAATATACCCTACGAAGCGCTCTCCTGGTGTTGGGGCAAGGCCAAGTGGACAGAGCCAATACAAATCAAGGACGGCGGGAGGCCACAAACCTTGAATGTCCTTCCTAACCTCAAGAAAGCTCTAGTTGCGCTCCGGCATAAATCCAAGCGCCGAATCCTATGGGTGGATGCCATTTGCATTGACCAGAACAACCCGATCGAGAAGAGCCTGCAAGTTCCTATGATGGCCCATATTTATGGCAATGCACTCCGAGTGCTTGTCTGGCTTGGAGACGGGGATTTGCACAGCCAACGTGCGCTCAATTTCGTGAACACCAAACTCTTGAGGTTCCGGGAATTCGACCACTTGCGAGAAGATCCTGAGACAGCGGAAAAATGGGAGTCATTCATCCGTCTCATGAGGCGGCCTTGGTTCTCGCGCCGATGGGTGATTCAAGAAATTGCCATGGCTAAGGAGGGTATCATGCAGTGTGGTGCCCACAGCATTCGTTGGGAAGATTTTGCAGATGCGGTGAGCTTGTTCATAGAAATGGATAAAAAAACCCGACGCTACTCGAGGACCGTGATTGACACCTTGGCCGCTCCTCACCTGGTTGATGTGATAAGCAAGCTATTCCAGAGGACTGATAGTGGAGAACAACAACGTGCCCTTAGCCTCGAGTATCTCGTGTTCAATCTTTCGCCTTTTGAGACCACGGACCCTCGGGACACAGTTTACGCCCTCCTTTCCCTGGCGAAGGATGTTTTGCGGCAAACTGACCAAAGGCCAGAACTCAACGAAGCCAGTCCTGCGATTCGCCGTACCGCCAGGACAAACTCTAACCTGAGCGCCCAGTCTTATCCAGTAGATTACAAGCAATCCACTCTCAGTGTGTACAGACACTTTATGGAATACTGTATCCGAAGATCCGAAAGAACAAGGGCCATGGACATCATCTGTAGGCCATGGGCGCCATGCCCAAGCTTTTCTCCGGCCTCTCCAGAATGCCCAAAACTGCCGTCTTGGATAATGAGTCTGGATGAAGCGCCTTTCCGAAGCGACTTGGGACACGACATTTATACGGCTACACCAAGAAAGAATGCAGACCCGCTTGTCAGCATGCCAGGGAAGGATCACCAGAGCTATTCCGCTGCTGGCGTCTTGCCGTGGACAGAATGGCGATTCCAGGAGAGGCAAGATTCCTACAGCATGCTTGTGAACGGCTTCGTAGTGGACGAAGTGAGTGAAGTCACGGAGCCTGCTCTACTTGGAAACATACCTGCGGAATGGTGTTCTGCTGCTGGCTGGACGGATCCAGGATACGATGAGCCCCCGGAAGCCTTTTGGAAGACGCTTATCGCTGATGGTGGTCCTCAAGGGAGAGCCCCAAGGCATTATCGTCGAGCGTGTAAAGACGCTTTCCATGGACTTTATCCCGGTCAGGACCTTTCATCGAGTGCCATTGTTAGCGAAACGCCCAACTCTGCAATTGCCGACTTCCTCAGAAGAGTGCAGGCGACCACCTGGAATAGATGCCTCTGCCGCACCAAGCGGGGCAGAATCGGTCTGGTGCATCGAAACACCAAGGAAGGTGATCTAGTGTGCATTCTCTACGGGTGTAGCGTGCCAGTAGTGTTTCGAAAATTCAAGAAGCCACAGGAAGAAGTTCAGGCCGACGTGCAAGAATGGATTGAAAAGGAAAAGGCAGCGGCTCGCGTGATCCAGACCGCTTTTCGCCAACGCAGGCAGCGATCGAGACACTTGGCGAACGAGATGCGACCAAATGTGCCGGAGTGGGGTAATCTGGCAAGGAACGTCTCAGCATCCATTCTCGCCATTTGTCTCTGCCTCACTCTAAAGCCATGGAAGCATATTCAATTGCTAAAGGATGTCCTTTTAGGCTTTACAATTATCCCCATTCTCTTTCCCAAAGTTCTGCCCCGCAAGGCCTGGAGTGGAATTACGGAATACTGGCGATTTGCTGAAATGACTGCTGTCCAGAGGATCTGGAAAACCCCTCCAAGGAAGGGAAAACCCGACCCACCTCGTGCCCAATACAACGCGACGGGTGACAATGAATGGTACTACGAGCTGATCGGGCCTTGCTATCTTCACGGCATGATGGGGGGCGAAGCCATTGCATTCAAAAACGAGCAAGGGATCACGAATAAGACTTTCGACATTCGTTAGTGCGCTTTCAAAAAAAAAAGAAAGAAAGAAAGAAAGAAAGAAAGAAAAAATAATAAGAAAAAGAATCCCTTCTTCGCTTCATGCGGAAAAGTTCACAACATGTATCAACTGTATTATGCGCTTGCCAGTCTGGCCGGGAAAGAAGACCGCATCGAGCTTCCGGGAGAACTTGAATCAACTCTGGAGGGTTACGTCCACCGTATTTATTAATTCGGTTTCATTCTGCGTCTTCATACCTCTTCTATTACCCTCTTCCGTATCTCAATAAGCTACGGCATCGTTGGAGGTTTTGAGTCTCGAAGCCAAGAGAATTTCCCAAAGCGTTTAGCTTGCCACGCCAACTGGAAAATTACCATTCAGCACGAATGGGGGTCAGGAAAGGACCAATTTGTTGAAATCCATGAATTGGAGTCTGCATGACTGCCACTGATTACTGCTCTACTAATCTCTTAATGCATAATAATTGAAGGGTGCATGTAATGTATTTCCGACGGTTTCGGACATTTTGACATGGTAGTGCGCCCTAAGGTGAATGGAGGTATCTGTTGCGAATACGGGTGGTATTTTCGGCCAGCTTTAAACACTGGCCTAATTGTTTTGCTTTATTTCTGTTGCTGTAGACCCTTGTAGGCGTAGGCTTAATAATTTCAGGACTGGAAAATTGCTAGTATTAATTTAACAACCACTGTTGCACTATTACCACCATCCCACGATCCAATCTTCCCTCCCCTCGCCCAGCCACCCCTAACAATCGACATATCCATATGAGGCGAAGACCTAGCATTCTCAATCTACGAAACACATTAGCATCATTATGGCTCACTCAAAGATTTTTTTTTTTTTTTTTTTAATTTTAAAAAAAAAAAAATAAAATAAAATAAAATAAAATAAAATAAAATAAAATAAAATAAAATAAAATAAAATAAACAAAAAAATTTTACCCTGATAGCAACCTCCAAGTGCGCACTCCCTGTAACCCCCCCAATCAGCAAAACCGTCCTCCTAATACACTCCCTCTACCCTCCCTCAATCCCGGCGTCGCGAGCGAAAGATTTAGTGGCCAGAACAACAAGAACGCTCTTCTCACAGACTCGTAATCACGTTGTCCTTGCATTAATCGCTGGGGGCTCCTTTTCTTTGATTTTGGTGTGAGTGGGTTGCGGCCGTCCAAAGGGCCGAGAGAGAACGCATACTCCCGCGAACATCATGTACGAGACCTTGAATGACTGATTGGGAGAGATGAAATTGCGTCTGTGTTATTGGGGGCGATGAGGGGGGAACGAGGGACTAGTTGGGAGATATGCTGCATAGCGGCTTGGGAGGCGGTGGTGTTTGTGAGCAGTGAGAATTCGAGCTGCACGGTAGCGGATCCATGTCGCTACTTTCTCGAGACTCGGGTAGGTGTGGATGTTGTGGTTGTACAACATCTCATAATGAGCTGGATCGACTTCGAATGAGAGAGTATTGTATATGCGGCCTGGCGGTTGGTAGACTAGAAGCCCGTATGGCCAAGTCGTTGTTTTAGTGATTGCGCATCGGCGACGAGCTGTTTGAGCTGTCGCTCCAAGGATAGATCAATCGGTTCCTTTCTCGACGTTCTGGGTAAGCTCCAAGGCGCGTGTTAGAAGGAGAGCTACTCGGGCGAGAAGGGGAGTAGTGAGAGTGCTGCGCTTTCTTCGCCGAAACTGGCGCCGTTGTGGAGGTGGGGTGAGAGTGGGAAGGCGTACATCGCGGAACTACGGATCTATAGGTAGGTGATCCAATCAACACTTTTAATCCTCGGGCTAAAATATACGTCAAGTCGCTCACCAATTAACGCTAGATGGTCTTGTCAAGTTGGCGGCTTCCTGCACAAGTATTCGATTGAGCTATCCGCAGTGCCATTATAGTCACTGCTCAATTCTGATGATGAAAGCTGCGGTGAAAAAGCGACCTCTGATCCATACACAGCCGCCAAAAACAGACCCAGGGCTCAAACGTCGCGCACCCCATACCTCATACGACTCAACATCATAACCGTCAACAACAAACTCGTCCCCCGTAGCCTGACCCACATCATTAATCACCCTCTGCGCCTTTGCCAGCGCCTCAACATACTTCTTGGCCGCCGGCGAAAGTGCCATGGCAATATCTATACGGCGACCGTGGAACGCAAGGGAGAGACAGCAACTCGCTGTGAGGCGAAGAGTGGAGTTTGCAATGAATGTTTTGGGGACAAGAGGAAGCGCCTGGATGGAGGTGCGTATGCTGTCTGGGAAGGTTTCGGAGGCGGGGTTGTCAATCCAATTGTGGGTATAGTTGGCCGCTGCTTAGATCTTCTAGGGGTGATGGGTGGAGCGGGGGATCTGCTGATGTCCATGTATCTAACGCGGTTTGAAGGGTCTGGGGCCCACGGTCTAGCTTCAGCCGGGCTCTGGGTTCGTTAGAGCGGTCGAGAGCGGTCGAGAGCTCAGGCATGGCACCATTCGTCGATTCGTCCTTGGTAGGCGAATGCGAATCCTGAAAGTCGGACCACCTTGGTTTGGATATGGTACTCCGGTGAGAGCTTAATTGACGTAGGGTGAATAGAAGGGCTGAGCAAGTAATATACATGTGGTGCAAAACCTGAAATCTCAGCGTTAGATGGTGCTGCCGAAAAGGGGTTGGAGGGGCTCTGAGGAGCGATGAGTGTCCCTTCTCTTCGGTGCCGAAATAACAGGCCGACATCAAGCCGACGCTACCACCTTAATGTCGGCCTGTTATTTCGGCACCGAGGAACCCTTAACCCCGCTGATTCGGGGCCCAACGTTATCGATAAATCTCCACCCAATAAGAGTCTCTCATTCGGCCTAATTCTTGGCGAACGTGATGTGAGGTTTTATTCGGGTGCGCCTCTGCATACGCATTTGTCCACCCCAACGATCTTATTCATCATCTCCTCGGTAATGAATAAGCGGAACAGGACAAAAGCGTCGTGGCTATCAACGCCCGGGGGGATAATAAAGCTTCTCAGGGGTACTAGTAGTCGTTTATTCGAAGGGGAGTGAATATAGGTAGGGCCCATGGCTCTGGCGGTAGCTTCTTTGCCTCCTTTGTAGTAGAGACCTTGTATTGACTCTTCGTGACAAAATCAATGTCATTGGATATTCATGGCCTTTTTGGGCACATAATTTGGCAAACAAATTTACAGTGATTACATGTACATCTGATACTGGCCTTCATGCACGAGCCATCTTGGCGTTGGGACCAGCGGGCTAATGGATAGTGAATCTTCTCAACTAGGAAATATTCCTGCGTGGTAAATTCTTCCTGCGTAGTAAATTATACACAGCCTTCTTCGGCTAATAGTAGTGAAGATTTAAGATTAGAAGCCATGAGGGCGGGGATTTTCTTTGCATGCAGAGGAAATGTTTGACGGTGGTTGTTTGCCATGGCAAGGATATGGGTTACGCCCTATGACGTTTCGCTCTGTGTGTGTTGATTTAAAGCTGCCGCTAATGAAAATAGGGCTGTGCCGGATCTTCCCTCACAACCTTGCTTCAAGATCGCTGCAGGTTTTTATACTGCGTCGTGATCGGCTGGAGCGTTCTCGCCTTTTCGGTTTAGCGCCTTGACGACATATGCACAAGCATCAGCCCCCAGCTCAATGCTCTTCCAGAGAGTATCCCCAAAAGATTTGCTGAGTAACCTCTTCGCTCATTAGCCATCCCGTCCGAGAATAACAATTTTCATTATCAGCAAAACGTCGGCGCTCCTGGTTTCTTATTAAGAAGACGTAGAGATCACTACACCGCCATTCCCCGTTCTATATTTCTTAGAAGCCCTCTCTAAAAACCACTCCCTCTCCAGCCTCAATCTCCACCTCACCCACCCCCAAGACAGTAGCGCCCAAACTCCTATCCAAATAAAAATCAGCGCAAGACTAACGCCATACGCAATCGCAAACTCAACCCCCCACGTAACACCCGCCAGCGCACCCATAAACACGCCACAGCCCAAAATCCACCACAGATTCATCTCCCAGATGAGTTTACGGAATATTGGGGAAGCATCATACCGTGCGCGCCATTCCTCGCGGAAACTGCGGCCCTGCCCGGCATCGACAGCGATAAAGTCTTCGACAACGTAGTAGACGGCTGGTTTGCAGCGCACGCCTTTTGCGTCGGAGGAGATGCGGAACGGGAGGGGGAAGGGGATTATCGTGATGATTAATGGAAGGGCGCAGAAGCCGGTTAGGATACCAGGCGTGTAGAGGAAGAGCCAGTAGATGGGATTATCTTGGTCTGTCGCGAGGACATATGGGATGATAGCGACGATGGTGGCGGCGGAATAGTACCAGAACAGCGAATCGAATTCCCACTTCCCCTCAGACCCCAGCGGGCCGTAGCGTTGCCTATGCTTTACAAGCCGATAGCCGCGCACCGGTAGCTCCATGAGCTCGCCCAGGCCGAGAGAGAGGCAGGCGATGCCGAGAACGTCTAGTTCATTGAGATTGGTGACGTATTGAAGGACGTAGTAGAGGAGGCAGGGGAGCAGGACGTCAAAGAAAAGCAGCGCGAGGGTGCAGTTTATGATCGAGCATGTTTTTGTCCATGGGGAGAATGAGAGTGGTGGTGGTTCTTTCCGATCAGGTGTGCGCTCTAGGGTAGCTGGGGAGGGAAAGGGCGAGTTCATGCAGGGTGTGGAGGATATGTAGGTGGAGTGGTAGACTGACTCCGGGATAGAGTGGGCGATGGTGAAGTTGGTATTAGAGGTGAGTTTAATAAGGAGACGGGATTTAAGAGTAGCCCCGGCACAAAGGATTAGAAAGTTGACAACATCTGATGAGACGTGTTGGTGATGTCTCCCGTTTGCAGGTGATATAAGCGCTCTGGTGATGGGAGGTTATGATTTGCCGGATGGCCGGCAAGATCTCAACACAGCCAATAACGGCCCGGTGGTGTACCGTGTCCAGGGATGAATAATAATAATGGTACTCGTGCAATAGCCGGTGCAGTAGCCGGTGCAGTAGCCTGTGCAGTAGCCCGTGCTCCGGTAATGTCCACGCGCACCTCCAACGAGCGGGAAGCCGCAAACGTGCCAATATACAACACAAGAACATCGCACGTCACAAAAAGAAGGTCCGGTCTGTCCGAAAATACCAAAAAACCTGGAACCCGAACTCCAGTGGTGATCGCGACGGAACAGCTGGCCATGCAGCCGCCTTGTCGCCTGGCACGTTCGGTCGGCATGTAGTGGAGAAAGGCCATTACGTCATTTCCGGGTTATCCGTGATATCAATAGTACCATACACTCCCGTTGCCTCATGATAAACAAGCCTCTCTTGCATTTCTGTTTTCCGAAAATTTCTGTCATTGTTACGACTCTTAATCTCGCAATTATCGTCTGAGCGCCTGTCCACCTCTTTCTTTGTTCCGCGTCCCTTGAATATCCGTACATTTTCATAGCGCTGAGACGGAGAATTCTGAACCAGCACTTCGCTGGTACCTCTCCACATTCTTCTACTGGGAAAACGGCCGATTCTTCCTAATTCTTCACCATCTCCGAGACCCCTGGCTTGAACAAGCACCGTTACTGTGTATACTCTGTCCTGGTGCGCTGTTTCTTGTTGGGTTTAGCGGGGCCCGGCCACCGCTCCTTTTATTGCTGGAGCCCTTCCTACGGGGCCTTGTACGCCAGGCTCAAGGCGGGCGTGTTGCTATACTAGCTCTTTTTCACTACATGCTTCCAAAATGTGGGTTCACGAATCCGGTCCACTTAAAGATTGAGTTGTTAACATTATGTAGGGACTCAAAGAACTCGCCAGTCCTCCAACGCTCCCACTCCGTAGCGACTTTCTACTCTACAGGGACCGTCTGCGGCAGAGCAGTTATCTCCGGCACAGCGGCTATCTCCAGCACAAGGCGGTCTTCGCAGACCAAAGCGGAAGTTGGGTAGTGTGGACAATTGCGGAATACTCGCTCTAAACCATAGAAAGACCTGGTTAGTTCTATTTTAATTAGTTCTTACTAACTAATATTTAGTGCTACAAGAGAGACCAAAAGAAATGTATACTTATAATAGCAGGCGCGCTAATTAATGTTGTATATACATATTCCCTTCCCTATATAATATAAGTATAACGCTGTTAATTAACCAACGCCCTTCTTCTTAGACATTTCACGCCAGCCCTAGTCCGAAGAGCGTGTGGATATAAAGTATAATACGATATTCCCCTTAGGTACAAAGGCTTGCTATAACCTTGTGTCTTTGCCCAAACGCGCAATAATATTAGGACAAGGCATATTTCGCCCTTAAACTAACTAGACCTTTGGATAACAATAAAAGTTTAAATATATAGTTTTTTTTGGTTAAAGGCTAAATCTAATATATACTTTACGTGTGACAGTACTGCCGTCACATGCGCTACGCCGTGCGCGTAGCTTATATCATTCCTTTTACCCCGCTCCAACACTCTCTATATAGATTCGTCCCAGCCGTATCCCTGTAGAGTTCTCTAGCAATCCTTTTGAGTCCTCATGACAGTTGTACGTAGCTATTAACTATTCGAATCTGATACTCGTTATCTAGCGTTCGATGCATAATACATCATCGTCGTGACATTACGCTACTAAAGTTACAAGTATTTACAACCGGTACTTATTCCTTTTACGTTTACACACTGCTTAAAATAAGGTACTATCTACTCTACTAGTTAATACTATATAACTAACAGCCTAGGCGTGCCTTTGGCTTAGCAATATTAACTCCCTACAGGGCCTTATGCGCTAGGCTTAAGGCGGGCGTGTTGCTATACTAGCTCTTTTTCACTATATATATTCAAAATGTGAATTTACAAATCCAATTTACTTAAAGATTAAGTTGCTAACATAATATAGAAACTTAACAAACTCGCTAGTTCTTTAATACTTCTAATTTATAGTAAATTTCCACCCTATAGGAACTATTTACAGTATAGTAGTTATTTTATATATAGTAGTTATCTTCGGTATAGTAGCTATTTATAGTATAGGGTAGTCTTTATTGACTAAAGTAGAAGTGGGGTAGTATAGAAAATTACAAAATACTTACTCTAAGCTATAAAAGGGCCTAGTTAGTCTATATTAATAAGTTCTTACTAATAATATTTAGTGCTATAAAAGAGTTAAAAAGAAATATATACTTATAGTAGTATATAAGCTAATTAATATTATATATATATATTTTATTATCTATATAATATTAGTATAATGCCCTTAATTAATTAACGCTCTTATTTTAAAATATATTAAGTAAGATTTAGTCTAAAGAGCGTGTAAATACAAAGTATAATATAATATTCCTGTTAGCAACTAGCTTGTGGGTCCGGTTAGATCTTCCGGGTTAGGGTAGCTTCTTAGATCCCTAGACTGGTCACTAGTGGTTTGGTTATAATAGAAGAGCCAGGGGCGGTTCACATCTCCGGATATAGTAGCCCGATATATCCTTGTTACTAAAGGCTGCTAACCTTAGGAGTGAAATACTATTAGGGCGCGGGTAAGGCTAGTATAATAATGTATTCGAAATATATTATAAAGTAATATCTAATAGTAGATAAACTACTATCTTTAACTAGGTTGACTATAAGGAGAGATAAAGGAAATTCGTAAAGAGAACAAGCTCCTCTTTATAGCCTAAGTCCCTTTATACAATTTAGTAACTCTCGTGGATTAGTCCTAATTCTACTAATCCTAAACTCTTATGGATTAGTTCTAATCTTACTAATTCTAGCCTTATTACGTGATTTCTTTTATCCTTCTAATCCCGTAATTATATTATCTACCTAAGCCTTAATTTCTTCGTTTTTCTTACTATTATTCTTAGAGTCCGGATCCTTATCGGCTTTATAACCTATTATGAACGTGTTTATAATACTATCCCCTCCTTCTAAGCCTTTAGCTTAAAGGTTAGCCCGTTCTGTGTTAGTTAATATATAAGTAAGTAGTAACCCCGCTAGATTTATCTTAAACGTTTAGCCGATATCTCTATTAAAGAAAATATTAAATTAACTTATACTTACTAACCGCGTCCTTACTAACGGCGTAATAATAATTTCTTATTTTTATTATATTCGGGAATCCTCTAAAGATCCTAATAAGCCTTATCCTTATATTATCTCTAATAAGGATACTAAATATTGTCGCGTATATAAAGTATATATTTATATTAATACCTAAGGTTTCTATAACGTCTTAGGGGTACCCCTTAGTAATAGTGCGTGTTTTACTCTTATCTTATAACTAATATCTTGTTTAGGCGCTGTTCTAATTCTATATAGTAAAAGCTATAAACCGCGAAATTAACCGTCTAAAGAAGTATATTCTAGAGGTAAAGGAACGGCGCAAAGCCCTTCGGAATAAGCTAGAGCGCAAAACGGCCGCTTATTTAGAGAAAGTAAAAGAGAAGACGGTAAGAATAGCCTATCTCTAAAAGCAGCTTAAGTTCGCGGAAAAAGTCTTAGATAAGTAGTCCGCTTGTCTAGAATAGAAAATAGATTAATTTCCTAATTTCGTTAAGGCTTTTCCTAAGTTACTTTTAACTAATTTATCTTCTAAATTTACTAATCTACCTTTATTATCTCCTAGTTTTGTTTATAAGTTCGGTTTTAGCGGTAGAACTTCTATAGCTTCTTAGGGCAATTAAGATTCTTCTTTAGTTTCTAGGTATTTTCCTATATATTGCCTGCGCTGTCTATTCCTAACTATTTAATTAGATAAACCTTTTTTCCGTCTTTTTCCTTAATATTTAAGATTCTATCTATATTCTATTCTAGTTCGTCTTAAGTATAGGTATCCTCTTAATACTCTACCGCTCTAGTATCCTATAGTGCTTTCTCTAAAAGTACTATATAGTATATTAGATATACTCTTATTCCTGCTAGTAACTCTAATTAATATATTACTAGTAAGACTTATTTCTTAATTTTAAAGGGTTTAAGTTTTATATAGTTTAGTTTAGCGTTTAGTTATTTACTCTTAACGTTTTTTTATAGTAGCTAAACTCTTTTTTTCTCTTTAAATTCTAGTTCTTTTGTGTAGTATTAATTATAGTATTTTCCTAGTTAAGTTAATAAAAAGACTGCGTCTTCCTTTAACTATTTATAAATGCTTAGAATTTAGTCTACTACTAATTCTGCCTTTTAACTCTATAACCTTATATTAATTAGTGTCTTGTATATCTCTAGTTTAAATCTATAGTTTATATAGAACGGTGATATACCTATAGTGGCGTGTTTTGTACTGTTATATATAAATTAAGTAATTAGTAAAAGCGCTACCTAATTATTCTATTAATAATTTACAAAAATCTATAAGTACTATTCTAGTGTTTAATTTATTTATTTAGTCTTTTTATCCGTCTAGAAATAGTACGCTATTAATATACTATATTTAATTCTAATTCTAGCTAAAAGCGTCTTCTAAAACTTAGATATAAACTTTATATCTCGATCTAATATAATCTTATCTAGAACCCTATATTCCGCTATTAACGTCCTTAATAGTATATATATAAATACTTTAGCGTCTATTACCTCCTTATATAGTAAGAAGTAAGTATAGCTTATTAACTTGTCTATAATAACTAGTATTGAATTATATACTACTCCTATTATTAGTTCTTTTAATTTTAGTAGCTTAGTAATAAAGTCTATTATAATTATTCCCTAAGCTCTTTTTAGGACTTTAATTACTTAAAGTTCTTTATAAGGTATATATATTTTATATTAGTTTCTTTAATAGTCTATATAATCTTTTAAAACTTCCTTAACTGCTAACCTAATTCTAGGTATATAGTATTGTTAGTTAATTTGTTCCACTATTTTATTAATTCCTTAATATCTATATACTAGTGTACTATAAAATTCCTTAATAAACGTCTTTCTTATACTTAACGGTATATATATCTATTTATAGATATAAAGTAGTTTATTGCTAATTTCTGTAATATTTTCTTACTATAACCCTTTAACTTCTAGTTATACTTTAAGGGTTACTTCGCGAATTTAATCTATTTATTCTAATTTAGTAATCTTAATATTTACTGTAAGTTTAAGATTATTATATTTTATATTACCTTATTTATCTATATATAAAATTACTCTATTTATATAAATAGTTTCTTATAAGTCTAGTCTTTAGCTTAAAGCGTTAGTTTATTAATTTTCGGTTCCCTTTATATAAATAATCTGTATATTATATATTACTATTTTCTATACCTATTTAGCCTATTTTCTTATTAATTTCTTAGTACTTAGAAATCCCGTTAAATTCTTATAATTAGAGTACACGGTAATTAGGTACTTAGCTTCTTAGAGATATATTCTCTATTTTATAAGCGCTGCTATAATAGCGTATAGTTCTTTATTATAAATATTTTATTACTGCTTAGGTCTAGTTATTTTCCTTAAATAGTAAAATACTAGTTTAAGTGCTCCGTTATTATCTTTTTATATTAGATATACCGCTATTGCAAAGTCTAAAGTATTAGTTTCTATAATAGATAGTTTATCCGGATTATATAGTGTTAAAACTAGTTTTCTTATAAATTTAGCCTTAAGTGCTTTAAAGGCTTAAGTTTATTTATCTATTTAGATAAAAGGCTTATCTTTTTTTATTAATTTAACTAATAGTTCTATTATAATTATTTAATTTAGTATAAACTTTCTATAGAAGTTATAGAACCCTAAGAATAACTATATTTCCTTAATATTCTTCGGCGTTTCCTAGTTTTTAATCTTGTTTAATTTCTTAGAATTAATTACTAACTATTCTAGTGTAACAATATATTCTAGAAAATTAGTCCTAGTAATATAGAATTCGTATTTTTGTGCTTTTAACGGCAACTTAGCGTTTAATAACGCCTAAAGTACTAATTTAATATACTTTTTATATTCCTTTTCTATCTTTAAGAAGATAAGTATATTATTAAGGTATACTATTATAAACTAATCTAAATAGGCTCTTAATACGTTATTAATCCTTTCTTAGAATACTACTAGCGCGTTTATAAGTCCGAATAGTATAACTAGATATTTATAAAGTTTATATTTATATTTAAAAGCTATCTTTTACTTATTACCTTCCTTAATTCGTATTTAGTGGTACGCGTTTATAATGTCTAGGCGTGTAAAAATTATTACTTTTCTAAGTTAATCTTATATTTCTAAAATTAATAGTAAAGGATAATAATTCTTTATTATAATTTTATTTAGTATTCTAAAATCTATATATATTCTTAGTTTTATTATTTTTTTCTTTTTTATAAATAGAATTAGGTGTACTACCTATAATTTTAATAGTCTAATATACTTTTTTACTAAATTTTTATTAATTTATTTTCTTAACGCTACCGCCTCTACTTTAGTAATTTTGTAAATTAGTCCCTACTTTAGTTATTCTTCTAGCTCTAGATCTATGGCCAAATTCTATAGCTAATATTTTAGGAGAGCTTCTTACTTCTAATTATTAAACACTTCTTTCTATAGTAGGTACTATTCTAGTATTTTAATTATTACCTCTCCTTTATAGGTTGCTGCTATTTTATACTAATATCTAACTATTTTAGTTACTTCT
>KV745268.1:0-28560 GCA_001692735.1 Lepidopterella palustris CBS 459.81
TCTCTAATTTTTATAAAGATTCAAGACCTAATAAGGAAATGCGACCGTAAAAGAGTAGATGGTTCACGTTTCAAAAATCTTTGGTATTTACTTAGCGCTGTATATCGCCCCCTAATAGATATCTTAAGAGTTATAAAAACCTAAGAATAAGATATATAGGTATCTTAGGAATTAGATGCATTAACAACTAAGTTAATAGCTGCTAGGTTGGTTGCGTTATAGCTCACTAAAGGTAAGTTACTTTTTTAAAAGGTTCACGTTTGTACCAAAAGCACGCCCATTTCGTCTCAGACGCTTCACAGAGGAAACCTTTAGCACACGTGATATTCTAGTCACGTTCTGAGTTGTGTAAACCGCCACCCGTTAAAAGTTTCCTCTGCGAAGCGGCTGAGTCAACTGAGATAACATTGTGCTAAACGCGAGAATGACAGTGTTTCTATCATCCTGCTCCGCTGACGAAACCGCCCGGCCAACCACGGAAGCATTCGGGCGAGGCTCGTCGTCGTGTAGGCAAATCGAGGTATTCCGTTTCGGTAATTTATCCTAACACACATTGGTTCTGACATATTAGAAGGTATTTCGAGAGCTCTGTGCACGATATCGCAGGTCCAAATGCGTCTAAAGTTTGGCCCACTTCAACTCCAGAAGCCATTCATAGGCACCCACGAGATCCAGCCGAATCTGTCCTGCCATTCCATTCGGAGTCCACCAGTTACGCGGCAGTTTTTGCCGAAGACAGAAATATCCATGCTTCAATTGACGAGCAACCCCTGGAAGCAGTCATTGCAACTCCCAAAGTCCTTATCCAGCGGGGTGATGTGTAGTCGATCCTGTCAATTTGGTGTTGGCCCCGCTATAATTATAAAGTTTGCATCATTCTCACTTTACGAGAAACATATTAAGACGTACTTTGGCTCAAACAGAGCATCGGCAATGGTCGGTCCTCTCGTACTCACAGCCTTGCCTCAAATAAAGAGAGATCTGGAAAAGATAGTAGCAAGCAATAGCCTAGATATTTCATATGCCGATATTACCAACAACACCACCCGTCCATTTAAAGTACCGTCCTCAATGACTGCGACAAAAATTCACACCTTATTCACGGGGCCAAATCTCAGGTGGGAAATACTCGGTCTTCTATTTACTATATCGTGTCTCAATGCCCAATTTGCTTCTCCTCATGATCCGCTTTTCACGGTTGATGGTAGCAAAAAGGTCAACAAAGACGAATTCATTTGGAAATGATCAATTCAAGTAATAGCTGTATTATTCAGCGCCAGGAGCACGGTGCTGTAAACGATATCATGATTTGGCTGCTGTACATGAACATGCTCGTTCAGAGCAACTACTATGGAGATAATTGCAAGTTCATATCATCAATCTGAAGAATGTCGCTAATGCCAATCTAGACCATGGTGTTTGGCGGAGAATGGGTGACTGTATAACTTGTTGCTTTGCAGAAGGGATTCATTGCGAGGAGGGTTTCGACGTACCCTACTCCCTGCGTGAGTCGAGAAGACGGATCTACGCCGCAGCGTACAGGAGTGATAAAACATTAGCAACATTCTTTGGGCGGCCACAAATGATGGCATGCCGGTACAGCAACCGCAAATTAACCCTGGACCTTGATGACGAGGTTATCGTGACTGAAGATCCAGCCATCCTAGACACAGCTCTCGCTCTTCTAGACAGTGAAGGCTGGAATACGGATGGGACCATTTGGCCAACCTCGTGGATAAGGCTCCGGTTTACAATGGGTGTCTTCCGTGAAAGGGTACTCGAACTATCATTGGCAGGTAAAACGGATGTTGACCTGACCGAGAAATTGAGGTCAGTTCACCATTCCATGCAAGGCTCGATCTGATCTTTTCCGCACTTAGATCTATATCGAACGACTGCCGTGATGCTTGGGAGGCACTTCCTAATTAACCATCTTCGATACGATTTGCATACAGAAAGGTGCTGAGAGAGACTTGAAGCAGGGACCTGCCTCAGAATTCTCACCGTATATCTGGATTATCTTCACAGTGAATTCCAGATGCAAAGACTTTTTCGTCGACACACTCAAGATGCTGTCCCAGCATTGCTAGACATATCCTTTCAACTGCTTACTACAATTTTGGTGCTCAACAAGCAGCGTAACCAAACCTATGGGCATCAAAGGCATTTCGCGTCAATTGTAAGTGTCAGAGCAAAGACGAGGTGCTCGTGTGTCTGAGACGTTGTATTTTCAGATTCTCTTCTACTGTCTACCAAGTACCGGTGTGCTAGCTCTTGAACTCCGCCGCTGCACTCTTGAAAACAATCCGCTCCCGGCTTCGATATCGCGTGCGGACTTGATTCGCAACCTCTCCGTGTTGATCTCCTGCCTTGAGTGGATAGTACTCCTAGGGGTGGAAACCACAAGCTTTGTAGCGAGCTGAACAAGATGTTGGCTCACGTTCTTGATGAAGTGCTGGACTACCAGCCATCGGCAAATTCTAACTCTGGGGGTAGCATTGAGCAGCCAGACCAAATACCCTTCTTCGACATGCCCATAGTTGATGGCATGGAACCAATTCCAACAGAGAGTGAGAACTTTCTCAACTGGTTGGATAATGTTAATTGGAACAACAGGTATGTAAGCCAATTTTATCTTAATGTACTTCAAGAATGTTTCACGCATGTAGCAGCAGTACCTTTTCTAGTCAGTCGAAAAGGTCGCAAATTCCAGATAATTTTCTAACAAGAACTCACATGCCAGTTCATCGCCAGGTGGAAAGATATCTCCTAAACTCGATAACGTCAACTCGGAATCATGAAGGCCAGGGCCTTCTTTCAGACATTTCGAGTAAACAGGATAACACCAACGTCAAGCACATTCGACTTGGCTTCTTTCTCCGGTTGCGTCTCTAGAAAATTTAAAGCACTTCCAACGGCGGAGAGACCTACCTGAGCAACTGATAGAACGACAAGATACGGTGCAGAACGGCTCTTTAACGATGGGACAGTATTATTTCGCACCGAGCCTCGACGCGATTTCTGAGTCTGTGGATGATCTCAGCAACCGTGAACATCATAGGATTCTGTCCGATAGCCCGTATCTTCGTCGCGTGCCTTTCTTTCGTCTCTTCAAGATCTGCTTCAGTCCTTAGATAGTCATGCTTTGCTTCGACAGTCGCTCGCCGAAATGGGCCTATACGCTGGAGGAACTTCGGTAGCTGAGAATTGAGCGAGAGCACACTCTGAGGACGTGACGGTATTCATGTTATATCTTGATATGTTGCTGCCTGTTTCATGCATTGTAAGTTGAGCTGCGGATACGATTCAGGTGAATTGATGGACCATTTGATATATTAATTGGATCTCTACAGTTGAATCTCGACCGTGGATCAGACCTTCGTCAGTGTCGGAATACCCCAGGGCCTCCATATATCCCTCCAGAGCGCGATCGGACTATCAAACAGATTAACATTCCGAATGCATTCCGTGATATTTACGCCGAAATAAGTCCAGCAACTACTTACTTTGCAATGTAAACCTCTTTAACCAGAGCATTCTTACGTTCACATGCCTGGTTTATGATAGGGCTTCGGCGGCTACCCTCCTCCATGTGGACTTTCGGAGGAAAATGGACTTGACTCTCTATGTACGGACAAGGTACGTTCTGATGCAAAACTCCAATGCCAAGACTATATACGGAGCATCCTGCTAAGGAGCAGTCATGTTACTTAATGCTCCTTCGGAGTAGAAGTCGCTCACGTGACCACGAGATCGCCGTTCTGCTTACCTAACGTCGGGGCGTTTCCCGGGGTGGCGCTCAAAGGCTCCAGGGGCTGTGACGCGCAAAACCGGCTTGGACAACGTCATTCCCTTACTTTTTGGTGATACAACATTGGACCCTACCATTTAAGGCCTTGGTATTTGTGGGATACCTCTTCTGTCATGGCAATTCACCACTCTCCTGTACATACGCAATGCGATGCTATTTCTGACTGCTGTACTCTCTTTCAACCTCGCTTCCCACTCCCTCCATCCACTACGGAGCCTTATGAAAATACTGACCGTACACATACAGCTAACCTGGAAACGACTGACATACGGACCTGCCAAACCACAAACTTAGCCTCTCAGTCCTGTCGAACCTCCCACGATGTCCAGCTATGAAGATGCTGAGACCGGCCGGAGGAATTATAAAGCTTCTTACACCCCTAGTCATCCTGTCCCAACTGTGCAGCGGTATCGTGAGGAACGGGAGGAACGCGAGGGAAAGTATAGAGGGAGAGAAAAAGAAGAAGAATCTCAAAACAAAACACAACACATCATCGATTATGCAAAGAGACATCGTCGTGCCGAAAAGAAACCTGAATCTGACGGATCTACGCAACCCTATCAGAGCGAGAATAAGAACATTGGCCAGGACGATGGCCTTGCAGACGATCAGGAGAATGACGAAGATATAGAGGACAGGCCTCATCGGGAGCAAGATAGCAAAGATGACGGACACGTCGCCGAGGACACATCTCAGACGGTTTCAAACGAGCAAGATCCGAAGCGAAAGCGTAAGGCCATGAAGAAAAGATCCGGCGACCGCACCGAGAGGGAAGTTACAGACCCTGTTACCCATCTACCGGTCACCATTCATGACTTTACTGCCGACGACTTGAAGCAGACACCAGAGAATGGCCCTCCTGCAGGATCGGAGCCCCGGTCGGCGACTGGTGGCAATGCTGAGAACAAGGATGATGAGCAATTGCGGAAGGAGCAATTCGAAATAGAGGACTACCATCAGTCTACAGGAACACTCTTCCCTCCCCCTGACTTTGCGGTTACAAGAGAAGAGATCACATATATCTACAAAACTGCCATGACCACTGGATTGGGGATCATTTCCATAACATTATCTGCTGTTGTTCTTCTCTTCCAGACCACTCGAAATTCCACAGGAATGCCAAGGATGCTATTCACTGCTGCCGAGTTGGCCTCTGCTCTTGGCATATCTGCTGCCGTGATCTTGGGTATCCGGCAATGGACTGAAAACCGGATAAAAGGTGTATGGGAATCCGAAGTGTGGCAAGCTGAAAGACATCAAGGAAAGAAGATGGTCAGCTCTCAGACTGCAGAGTCAACACAGTGGCTCAATTCCCTCCTTGCGTCAATCTGGCCTCTCGTGAACCCGGATTTGTTCACCAGTGTAGCAGACACTCTGGAAGTATGTTTTTTCTAGTTTGATGGCATTTGCCTAAATACTGACATCGGTAGGATGTCATGCAAGCTAGTTTACCGCGTATGGTCCGAATGGTCAGTGTTGACGACATCGGCCAAGGAAGCGAAGCCCTCCGCATTCTCGGAGTTCGTTGGCTGCCCACAGGAGCCGCTGCTAAGACAGTATGCAAAGATGGTAAATTAAGATCAGGCAAAGATGAAGAAAACAACAGTGACCGAACTGTGCCAGGGCAAGGAGAGGTACAGCAGAGTTCAGATGATGAAAAATCAGAAGACCATGACGGGGGTGATGATAAGGAGAAGACTGAGAACTTTGCAGAGGGCATGGAAGCTGAGGAAGGCGACTTCGTCAACGTTGAGATTGCGTTCGCATATAGGCCACGAACGGAAAAGAAAGGGATACGGAACAGAGCGAAGAATGCCCATCTATATCTGGCATTCTATCTTCCTGCAAATGTCAAGCTCCGTAAGCCAATCTGCTCATCAGACCCAAAATTCCAATTCTAGTGGCCAACTTTTCACATCTTGCTAATGACCGTCAGCTGTATGGGTTGAACTGCATGGGATCGTAGGAACTATGCGTCTTCGGCTTCAGCTTATGCCGGATCCGCCATTCTTCGCGCTTTGCACGCTTACTTTCCTTGGCCAACCCAAGGTTGACCTATCCTGCATACCCCTTATCAAGAGAGGACCAAATATAATGGACCTCCCTTTGATCTCAAATTTTGTCCAAAGCTCTGTCGATGCCGCGATGGCAGAATATGTTGCTCCTAAGAGCTTGACACTCGATCTCAAGGATATGCTTGTCGGAGATGGCTTTAAGAAGGACACTACAGCTCGCGGTGTTCTTGTTGTTAGGATTAAGCGCGCTTTCGAATTCAAAGATGGCGACCCTGGCATTGCCATGATCAAAAAAGGTTCTGCAGATCCGTACGTATCCGTCGGATGGGCCAAATTTGGAAAGCCTGTCTGGTCAACAAGAATCATTCTAACAGAAATGAATCCGCACTGGGAGGAAACTTCATTCATTCTTGTCACGCCAGAGGAACTTAATGTGGATGAGCGCCTTCGCGTACAGCTATGGGACTCCGACAAGATCGATGCCGATGATGACTTGGGCCGCATTGAAGTTGATATCAAGGAGTTGATGCGTGACTCTCGATCAAATGGGAAAATGTGGGACAGGATAGATGGCTTCAAGGCCCTCAAAGCTGATGAGGTAATGCCGGGAAAGCTCGAATGGAGCGTTGGCTATTTCTCCAAGAAGCGAATCACAGATGTACAGCTCGCTCGGCAGGAGGAAGATCCAAGTGTGAAAACAATTGACCAACTGAAGTCGAAGGTTTATGAGGACAGCGGCCGGAAACTGAGAGAAGCGAAGAAGGATGAATCAAAGGAGATTGAGCAGCAGAAAGCACAAGATCTCAAGGTAAGCATGCTCTGCTACTTCAAGGATCCTAATTTCTAAAATGGCATCTAGGCGCGACAAGATCATCTTATTATCGGCTCTCCTCCACCACAAGAATGCCCGAGTGGTATTCTGTCCATAGAGATCCACCAAATCACGAGTCTGGAGCTGGAGGCCATTAATAAGAATCAAACTAGCAAGAACGATGAGGCAAGCTATGAGCAGGAAGAATGCGAAGATTTACCGAGTGCGTATTGTACAGTTATCCTGAACCATCAAAAGGTTTTCAAAACCAGAACAAAAGCCAAGAACTCCAAGCCATTCGTAAGTCGCCTGATTCGGTCTGTAGAGGTTTCATTGACTGGGATCCAAGTTCAACGCCGGCTGTGAACGCTTCATCCGTGACTTTCGAAACTCGGAAATCCATGTCAGTGTTAGGGATGCTCGCGTACACGAAGATGACCCATTACTTGGAATTATCTATCTACCACTAAGCAAGATTTTTGCTCACCGCTCCCAAGTCAATGGCTTCTTCCCGCTCACAGGTGGTGTGGGATATGGCCGAGTTCATCTCTCCCTCGTTTTCCGCTCCATCCAACTTGATGCACCAAAATCGCTGCTTGGCTGGGATTATGGCACCGTCGAAGTAGCACCAGATGTGAAAGCGTCCAATCTGCCAAAAGACCTGGAAGAAATGAGATTGAAGGTGCGGACAAACCTCGCGAGAGGAAAGATGCAGGCGGATAGCATGGGTGGGTGGAAGAGCAAGAGTGGGAAAGCCTTGTGCTTGCCCGTTAGAAAGCGGTACTGCTCACCGCTCGTCATTGAATTTCGCACTCACTCTACGTTGGTAGATCACACTCCAGTTTTCGCTGTCTTGTGGCTCAAAGATATCCCAGACGGGGAAGAACAAGCCATAACCCTGCCGGTTTGGAAGGGTGATCTCAAACGCGCACAAGCCAATTGCCTTACTGAATATGGCGAACAAGTTGGCTCGATCAAAATGAAGCTTACCTTCTGGAGCGGGTTGAGCGGATATCATGCGATGCTGGCCGGTAAAGACAGAAACATAGCTGATGTGATGGAAGTGCTGGATACGTGCCACGACAACGATGAAATGGATTTTGATGATGGGGACGACGACGAAAATCATGACGATGACAAGGACAGCGAATCAGATCCAGACAGTGATGAGCATGACAAGGGTGACATGACGCCAACGACGAAGAGCGGGGCCAGTAGTGAGAGTCTGGAGAATAGTGGAAAGAGAGGTGTAATGGATCAGATCAAAGATTATAAGCAGCATACGAAGCAGCTACATCGGAGGAATCGAGGGTTGATGCAGTGGAAAGTGAGTCCTTAAAATCCATGAGAGATTGGGCAAGCGTTGCAAGCGTATGCTGAAATTTTGAGCAGGGACCGAGAACATTGCAGTGGATGAAGCACAAGGTCGAACATACGGAACAGCGCACGACAAATGCATTTCATCACCATGAGCGGGATCCAGGGATCGAGACGGAAATTTAATCATAGGTCGACGTTACGTACGAGACAGAATGGAATACGATGGTATTGTATGGTGTTGAGGAACTCAAATTGAATCTATGGCGGTAGTCAAATCCCTAATTGCATCGAATCTGCAGAGTCGCTGAAGTCCAGAACGTGATGCCATTCAGCGAGACGGCCTCCAGGAAAATTGTGACCATTCCGACTAGTAAAGAAGCTGTAAGTGGTAATGTAGTTACTTTCCGGGTTTGACATTGATAGTATTACTCCCGGTCCGGTCTTTCTAGTACGCCAATTTCAAGCCAATTCTTCTTGATTCCACTACAGCTCCGACGAGTCCTTTGAAACGCTACAACGTAGCATTTACTCACCATTTTATTCTCGTGAAAAATCTCATACCGATTTATGTCAGATGAAAATTCTGAGGCAGGGATAGGCCCGCAAAGATGTCCCAGAAAGGGCCCCCAGAATATTGCCTTCTCCGAGAACATTCCTGTATTTCCAGTTCTGGATCATATGTTAGATTGGATTCCGATGAACTCCCTCCTTGCCGCGAACGCCACTTCGTTTATTGCGCTTTGTTTCTAAGATCGTATCTCATTGCCCTAAAGTCGTGGCCTCTCGCATGTGTGCGTCGCCTTCACAGACTACACACGCTCAATCTAGGAGCCTCTTATCACTACTTCCTCGGCGTACCCAATTTAATTTGGAGGTGATACAAGAGCAACAGCAACAACAAAAACAACAAGGCTTCCAACCATTACCATCTGCTCCCTACGACATGTACATACTCGAAGGCGGGTCTGTACCCGTACCACGCTGGATCCTTGGTTTCCGTTTCGTGCAGCTTATTTTTGCTATCATCGTAATCGGACTCACCGGTTATTCTCTTTCTGATAATCACGGTGGCCTGGTAAGTGCTTTTCCAGCAACTTCAGCAGTTCCACTCCTCATACCGAGTTACTGACAAAATAGATCCAACCTGGCCTTATAGCCGTCCTGATCATTGCCATCCTGACTATACTCCCTATTCTCATGCTCACAGCGCCACTTCACCTGATTCAACGCCGCATTTACGATCCGCGCATCGCTCTTTGCATGGACGGCGTCGCGATACTCTTCTGGCTCGGCGCATTTGCAGCCTTGGTGTCATACGAGCGGATTTTCAGATACTCCTCCTATCGACCATGGAGGACGGGCGCTGCTGTTACGGTATTCGCAGCTCTTGAGTTGTAAGCTATTGCCCCGTGCTGAGGATCTAATTCAGACTACACCACTAACGAATTCCTGTCTCAGTATCCTCTTCCTCTTCACGACTCTGGTCTTTCTCTATTATTACCACCGCCACATGGCTGGCATACCCATGTATTCATCCGGCCGTAACCGTAAAGGCGAACATGGAGCTGCAGAAAGTGCTGCAGCCGGAGCAGGAGCCGGCGCAGTGGCCCATGGAGCAGAAAACCATCGCATGCACTCAATGGCCGGAGGAACAGGTCCTCCCGGCACCCAAACCGGCGGCTACGACCAACTTGGGGCTGCTGCTCGTGGGCCTAGAATCAATGGCAGGGGGCCCAGAATCACTGGAGGGATTAGCGGTGTTGGTGGAGGACGCAACGGCGTGTGCAATGGTCTTCCCTATCCAGACCATCCGCCAAGGGAGGGGGGGTATACTCCCGGACCCTATCAGGTGTAGTCTTCGAACACGGCAAGCGATGCCGTTATGGGCGGTGATGAGTTGTCCACCTGGTCTGGTGGTTTCAGTTATTCAAAAGCCCTCTCCTTCATTCTCGACCGTTAATGGGCCATCTGCTAGTTTTGCCTCGCCACTTACGAATGGGCAGGCTTGGCTCGGCCACGCGTGGAATTGGGGCTGGCTGGGCCTTCATGTATTCGGGTTTCTGAAGCTTCTGCGCCTCAATCTTTATCCCTAATTTGGTTCCAGGAAATCTGAGCCCTTGATTTGGTTTCTAGATGTTTGTGATCTGTTTTTGGGCCTTGACTTGCGCTAGATGCCTGCCAGGGCCTTGCCGGTCCAACTCATCACTGCTTGGCTTTAGTCTTATTATTGAACGGACACCACAAGGATTTTATTTCTATATATATATATATTAGTTATTCACGCGGACCTCTACTCATATGTCTCTGGCCAAATGTGCATCACGTCCAACGAACAATTCCAGACTCGATACATTTTAGCAACCCAGACGCTAAGTCATTTATCTGCCTAGGTGGGCGCCGCTCCAAAAGACCGCTTTAATATTTCAAAATGGTGCTCATTTCCGCATCAAATTGCTGAAAATCGCTTCTTCCTCTGCAATAAAGTCTTCGGCTTCGTTGCACCCTTCAGCAAAGAGCCGAACCCAAACCCCACCCCTTCACCCAGACCGACCAGATGAAGAAAAAAAAAACAGCCGTCCCATCACTCACGCAGAGAGCGAGAAAGATGCCTGAGTCACGCCACTTGTCCGATGCCTGGGTATTCAGAGTGCTTGAATAATCATTGCCCAAGCGATACGGGCAGTATTGGCAATCGGCCGTCGCACCTGGGCTGCGAAAGTAGCCAGTAGAAGCGGAGACGAATCCACCAACGTATGATTGGCTTGTTTGCTTGGGAGGGGCGTGGAAGCGTGCGGTCTCGGAAATGGTGTATTCGACTGGGATGGTGTTGAGGGTTGCACCAAGCACGCCGCCGATCCAACGGGTGGGAGGATTGAGATAGTACATCCAGTGCTTCCGAAATGCCGACAGCTGAGAATACGGCCTCGCCACGCCATTGAAGAGGTAGAAGAGCATGGTCGTTAGGAAGATGTAGCTGGCTATGGACGAATCCGTGGGTTAACCGGGGCCATCACAGTCCTGTTGCGATCTTTTCTTGGATAGAGGGGTGAGATTTGGCCTCAATGCCTCGAAATCCTCCATGGTCATTCTCTGGCTTGGGTAGCCGGCATTGCGATCTTCCCACGTTCCTTCCACATCGCTGTCATCGCTGCCTTCGGGGCTTGGCACAACGGATTCGTCCAAGTTCGAATAGTGCTGGCAGCTGTTCTCACCTTCATTGTGCCCGGGATTTCCAGGCTTATCCCCCACTACGTGTCGCTCCTCGACTAGGAAACGGGTGGTAAACAGCAGGGGCAGGAAAAGAGATTGGAATGTGCACCGCGTGACTCTCAGTATGACGAACCTTCCAAGATTGGATGATTACGAGCCTGCCCTTACCTAGGTAACTTAAGCAATAGAAAGAGAAGGTATATCGGGCTACTTTTGATGGGACCTTAGGGCGAATCTTCCAAAGTTGGACCATTGGATAATTTAAGCAATGAAATGAAAAGGTACATATCAGGACGAAATTTCCAAGGTCGGATGATTAGACCATTTAAGCAATGACCTGGGGAATGAGAAGGCGCACCTGGCAGGTACGAGCAGAGATGGAAGCTTCCAAGCTGGAGGCTGGAAGAGAACGGCGTGAAGTGCGAAGTGAACACCCGGCTCTACAGCAGCTGCCTGACTATCCATAATTGATATTGATACAGGTTGACAAATGCCAGACGGAGCTGGACGGGGTTATTGCGAAGAAGGATTTCGTCGTCATGATATTAAATCTACCGTCTGGTGCAGCTGCCGCTTGCAGCAAGCGTTCCTGGCATTGGCATCGGGAATGAGGTGCCCATCCCGATGAGCTAGATGGACCCGTGGACCCGTGGACGTCGTATCGTGAAAGACTCATACCTAATGTAGGTAGCCACTCCGTAGTAGGCGTTGGGGCACTTGATGGTGCTGGAAGTTACAAGTGTCCCAAACAAAGACTTGCTATCGCCCCTGATGGTGGGCGGAGATACCTTGATCCTTCCCCGAGCCCTGTCAAAATTTCAGCCTTGTCGATGGCCGAGCCAAACTGCTGATCTGCACCATGGATCTTTCCTCACAAAAAATTATATACAAGGCCTCTTCATCTCTTTGAATCATCCCATCCAACGTCTTCGGATCCCCCAGAGGAATCATTCTTGGAGGTATTTTACGCCCGGCACTACGCTGAACTTCGTCTTCAATCGGGAGATTCCGCGGCAACACTGTAAATAGACACAGCTTCCGGGTCTGCTAGCGTTGAGAAAATGGCTCTGTGATGTTGATGGGCAAAATGAAGCTGTTAAATACTTTGCTGCTGTTCTGTAGGTCTGCGTTGATGGCGTGGACCGCTGGGTTTGGTGGTGGAGCGAGGTCGATGCCGAGCATCTTGCGTGCGTGATCGAGCAATGTCGAGCTCACACGACGGTCAACAAACACCTGAGGCTCCTGTGAATGCAACACGTTTCCCGCATTTGACTCTCGGCCTCGGTAGGCCATTTTGGGAGGTGGTGGGCCGGCTTGATGTTGCCGATTGAGCTTTGGTTGAACGAATAAAAGTGTGAATAGAATCTGCCTACGGCGGCTTCATGTCTATCGGAACACCAAGGCATCTCAATTTGATATTCCATCTTCGCAACGTCCGTATATGGCAAGTAACCATCGTCTCCCTGCATTTACTAAGATGGTAGCATATTGCTCTCGGCGTAAGGTCTGCCGAGATCACCTGCATGGACGGCCCAAATATGGCTTGATTGAACAAGTCTTGGAGACTCGATGTAACGACATTCCTAGGGTGGTTGAGATGATTCATTTCTCCAGAATATTCTAGGTTGATAGCTTGAGCATGTCGTGTCGGGCAGAGGCCTGATCTACCGAGTAATATGCTGTCCAACCTTGTAAGCTCCATTGCCAATGGTGCAATAAAGTCTACCTCTCCGCCGCATCAACCTGCATTGACACTTCGTGGAAAGTGATTGCCTGGTTCATTGCCCCATCATCACCCTGACTATATCCTCTAGTTGACCTGTGTCCCGTATCCCCTAATACCCTCTGCAAACGCCCAGCTCTGGCTTTCCAACTTCTCATCCTCCTTCAAGTCTATTCCATCCTTCGTCACCACCGCGATCGAATATTTATCCAAGCTCCTAGCATCCCGGTAGAACAGTACCTTCATGCACTCCTTAACAAGAGCAACCGCCTGCTCCCTACTCACACTCTCCACAGTCGCCTCGTCGGGAACAACCCTCCTCAGAATGGGCTGGGCTAGATGTGCACCAAAGCCCGTCGCCAGCGTTGGTGACGAGAATGTTGTGCCTAGCAGGTCCACGCTCGCCAGGAAGGGCTTATTCTCGTGTTCCAGGCCCGCCACGAGAATGTGGTTCCAGAGCGGGTTGAAATCAGAGCGTCGTTTGTACATCACCTTCGAGAGGTATGTATGCAAGTTCTTAGCGTTTAAAGGCGTTTCGGTGGTGGAGTAATTCTCGCGGATGTCGAGCGAGGAGAGAAGACGGTCAAGATATTGCATGTCGGAGACGTCGCCGCCAAAGCCAACAACAACTTGAGAATTGAATTTGCGGAGACGCTTAACGTCTGTGAAGCGAGCAAGGGAGCCGTAGGATGCTGCATTGATGCAACCTTAGTTCATCCGTAAAAAGAGAGTGGATGGACGCAGGAAAATACCTAGGTTGTCGGCAGCGATGACCACTCCGTCCTTGAATTTTACGGCAACTACCGACGTGCCGGTCACGATCGGTGACTGCGTGTGTTGCTGCGGGCCGGAGGTTTGAAGGTGTGAAGCATCGTAGGCGCCATATACATCGTCCCTTGGCTATAGATAGTGTTGTTAGCGATGAGAGCTGTGAAGCTGGAACCAGATGCTTACACGGCCCCAAGCTTGCGGGAGGTGGTTCATGATGAATTGCTGAATGTAGAGTAGGTCCTCGTGCCTTTCAGAATATATTTATGAGCTCACTGGGAGACGGGAAGTTTATTCGGGTAGTAGGATGTTGGTGGTTGTTGGTTGTTGGTTGTTGGTTGTTGGTAAGGCAGCTGTGGTGCTACGTTGATTCAAGGTTGTCTTCTGTCTTCACCAGGCAGCTCGAACGCGAAAGCTATCTGAGCGCGGCTCGGCGGGCCCGAGCTTCTATCTCAATACGCCTAGCCACGCACCAGGCATGGACGCAAAACATCCAACTAGTTTTATAAAATATAACGAAGTTGTGGCAAAATACATATCGAATTATAAAGGCCTGTCCTTTTAGGTATCTATCTCGAACTATTTAAATGCAGAATAGACCTATTCGGCTGCCACCTATTATTATCTTGCATTTTTTCCTCGACACAAGGAGTGTGCTGTGTATTACTTGTTTCTCAAATGTATCGAACTTTAAGTCCCAGTGGAAACAAATGGTATTGAACTTTGCGTTGAACTCAGAATCGAGGGAGTTGTTTTGCGCAGTGAGGCCGGTCTGGCTGTTGCTTATTCGGGTATCTATAGTTTCTTTGGGGTGATCTAGCTGCATTTTTATCGTAGCCACATCTGATTGAAGCACGTTCATCTTGTGGACAGCCCAGCTTTGATGAGGAGCTTGAGAAGCGCCTTGAGAGAAGGGAGGAACGTTACTATTATCATGTAGTGAACCTATAAAGCGATTAATAGTTATTTAAATTGGAGCTAGATAGATATTTTACACGTTATAGCACGGAGAGGACAAGGTTGGGATCTGAATTCATAGACGTGACCGTGCTGACAGTCGGAGCTCTGTCGGAAAGCAGCACGTTGGAAGGATTGAACAGTTCTGTGCAGAATTTCTAGGAAAGAAAGCTGTAGTGAAGCACGGAGTCGATATTGTAGGTAACAAATATGCATTAAGTGGAGAGAGAAGACTTCTGTTGAAGCTGCTCTAGCCACGTGCTCTAAAACTGTATTAGTAAAGAGAGTTTGCCACTAACTAATTTACAACATAATAAAGTACGTACATTTTATAGGGAATTATCCCCTAAATCCCTAGCCTCTCGTCCCTCGATCCGCAGTGTCCCATAACTTAATCTTGCACGTCTAGAGCTTCTCGAGGTCGATAAATCAGACTAATTGATTCTTTAATCTCCCCTCTTCTATCACCGTGGTATTTAGAACTGATTGTCATGTCCCTGGAGGAAGGAAATCACCGTGACCGTGACCGCTTCCGCTTTGGCGACCTTGATCTACTTCGATATCTACTTCTCGAATCATCAAACCGACTTCCTTTTCGCTCAAACTCCCTCCGCTTGCTGCGGTCTGGGACCAATGGCGGCCCTGGCTTCTCTCTATCTAGACCAGCCATGACCCTCTCCGCGGCGCTACCTCTTGATCCCCTGCCCCCTGGCGTAGCAGTCCTACTCGACGCCGCGGAACCCGCCGCAGGGACAAAGTCAATCGCTTCCCTTTGAGTTCTCGCCTGCTCCTCTTCCCGCCTCTTCGTAATGCCCTTCTGCGTCATTGCTAGCTGCTTTGCATCCGCCCACTCCGGAAAAGAGGTTGGCACCGCAACCTCTTCAGGAAGAGTCGATGCATACTGGTCCATATCACTCAGGCCAGCGAAACCCATTAACTTTTGTAAGTGACTCGGATTTCGTAGCGCCGAGGTTTTCTCAAGCCGCTCGTTAAAGTGCACTCCCCGTCGCTTCAGCTCTAGGAACTGCCTAAACTTTGCAGTGGATTTTGGCGGAGGAGATGCTGGCGGAGAAGGGGGAATGTTGAAGTTTGGTACCGGAGGCAGCGTAAGATTTCGAATAATTATTCGTGCCGAAGAGTATGGCGATTGAGCTGCAGAATTTCCTTCAACTGGCGACGGCTCTGCTGGTGGTGGAGTTGCGGAGGGACCGAGGGCAGGGCCTATCGCCGGCTCATTGCTGGGCGGGACTTCAAAGGGCCCTCGTTGTAATGATGAGCATCGAGGTGGGTTGGTGTATTCGGACGCAATATCTGAACGCTAGTTTCAGCAACGCGTAATCCATAGCATGCAGCTCGAAACATACCAAGCTTTGGGTCAGGAACGGCGGTGGTTTGCTGATTGTTCGTGCTTGTCTGCAGTCTTGTTTATTAGTAGCTACCCGGCCTTCCGTGGACTGTCCTTTGGGTCTTTTACCCGAGATTTGATTGGCACAGCGACCTCGTCGTCGCTGCTCTCGTAGTTCAATCCAAGCATAGCTGTGAATAATAGGGCAAAGGCGCTCAAGTGGCCGGCGAGAGAAATGTTGATGTCCATATACGCTATAAACGCGCGTTTAATGGCCGGTCTTGGCACTGGAGGCACCCCAAGCTCCGCGTCAACGCCAAAGCTCCTCTATCGCCTGCTGGCGACTTTCACTGCGCTCTCTCCAATATCCCATATTCTCAAACAAACCCCCCTTCTTCCATCAACTGTCTCAATATTAGCCCTCCTCTCCCTTGCTTCTCCTTCCTCCACCGCATAATGGCCTCTGTGTTCTCCGGAGCACCTCCACAAGGAGGTCCAGGCTACTCCTTCAGCCAAACACGCATAGCTACCTCGTCTGGCATTAGAGAACACAGCTTCTACCCGTATAACCCCCTACTCCTTCGATTTTGAACCCGCAGTACCCAACTAACAACGGTCCAGCTATACCGACAACGGCGGCTCCACCCTAGGTGTCTCCGGCGCCGATTTCACCATCCTGGCTGGCGACACACGTTCGACCTCCGGCTATAACATCAACACGCGCTACGCCCCGAAGCTCTTCAAAATCGGCGGCGAAGGGCCTGACGGCACCGGTGCCCGCATCGTGCTTTCCGTGGTGGGCTTCGCTGCCGACGGCGACGCACTGAAAGAACGTCTCGACACCATCGTCAAAATGTACAAGTACCAGCACGGGAAGCCAATGTCAGTAGCCGCCTGTGCACAGCGCCTCTCACACATCCTATACAACAAGCGATTCTTCCCCTATTACGTACACGCAATCCTAGGTGGTCTGGACGAAGAGGGGCGAGGAGCGCTGTACTCGTACGACCCCGTGGGGAGCTACGAGCGCGAACAGTGCAGAGCGGCTGGCGCGGCCGCGAGCTTGATAATGCCGTTCTTGGACAACCAGGTCAACTTCAAGAATCAATATATTCCGGGCAGCGGGGTGGGACATGCGTTAGAGCAGCGGGTGCCAGAGCCGCTACCGCGGAAAGACGTGGAGGAGTTGGTCAAAGATGCTTTTACGAGCGCGGTGGAGAGGCATATTGAGGTGGGCGACGGGTTGCAAATGATGATCATAACGAAGGAGGGAATCCAAGAGACGTTCAGCGAGTTGAAGAAGGATTGAGTGTGGTGAGTTCAAGCCAGAAGGTAGCACATCGGGTGGTGTATAGTATTATGCGGTGCTAGACCTTGAAATAGAAGGTATTGGACTCACTCCCTTCTTGCTCTGTCTCCGGTCCAAAAGCCAAATACAACATGAGTTCTCTGAGAAAGGCATTTTGTGAAAAGTAATCCCACAATTGCCGTAAAAGTGGAGTGTTGTGGTATCTTGAAGTGACGCATATATCCAGACTGAATCTTGGAGTCATAAATGAGCCAAGCCTAATGAATGGCCTCAACCAACTCTGCAACACAGAAAGGACTCAGCTAAGATAGGCAAAATATCACGAATCAACCAGACACGAGCTTATACATTTTCAACGTAATCGATTTGATTTCAGAAGGTTCACGAGTGGGTCAAAACCATGATTCGCAGCGTAATCCCAAGTCCACCACTCAGTCGTGGGACAGCTGTGTGGTATTGCTGTTCCCCCGATTCCATTAAAAGTGATTGCAAACCCCAACCTGATTCACCAACACACTCCTATCTAAAATGAGCAGAAACAGTACATTCAACTGGGTATAATGCCAAATATATAGCCCTAACCATTCCATACTTATTTCAATGGCGAAGGCAATGGAGGCAGATCACCATCCCAATTGACTTGCATAGCTATTCCGCTATTAGAATTGCGTTCACGTGAGAAGACTGTCGAAACACTTACTGAGCGGAAATGGGAAGTAACTTCCATGGTCTTCTTTCATGTATACATAAAATCCCCCGGGTCTGTTAGACAATTTAGCACAGTTCTGCCCAGTCATTCCTGCGAAGGTAATCTTTGTCAGTAGAGTAATACGGCATACCTCGGAATTTTCTTCAGCTCCCCCTTCGGGCCTGGCGCGCGTCTTAAATTGTCCAGTCTCCCCACAGTCTTCAGCATAGCCGTTAGTGCCACCCTACTTGCATCCCGCCCAAGACAAGTATGCGGGCCTTGCCCGTAATGGATATAACTCTCTAGTGGTCGATCCACCTTCACTTCCTCGGGATTCGGAAAGATCACGGGGTCTTTAGCAGCTCCAACGAAGGACACGAAAACTTTGTCACCAGCTTTGACCACAACTTGGTGCCCGCCGTCATCGATGGCGGTTGCGGACGTAGCCTCGCGGTACGAGCCGAATGTACCGTTGAGTCGGATGCCTTCCATGCAGTAGTGCAGTATTGCGTCATCGGCTTCAGGCGTGTTCAGTTTGGCAAGCCGGTTGATTTCAGGGAGATGCTTTCGGCCGCCGGGAGATAGGTAGAAGTCAAGGGCTTGGGTAAACTGATGCAGTATTAGCAAGTATTATATTATATGGAGTCCCTAACAAATAGGTGTTAATGAATAAACCGCCATTTAAGGCACGAGAAGAGTGTTTCCAAAAGAGCACTTCGTATGTCTTAGAGTTTTCTCCCAAAAAGCCTTAGCCACCCAAAGGGAGACAAACGGATGCCTTTATGTGAGTGGTCCAACGCAGAGTGGGGGAGCAATTTGAAACGCATGTTACCACCCGAATCGTACTGTTGACTTCTCGCCGTTGGAAAATAGGATGCTTAGGAAGGAACGTACCACTTGAGCTTGGTTTGGCACCATGGCGCATGCAGTGGGCAGGATTTGTGACCATGCAACCTCTTCGGACCCCATGCCGGACTCGAGAAGGCGTCGAACCATGTGCACGCCGTAGTCTGTCAAGTAGGACTGGTTTTGTGTCATGCCGTCGACCATACCAGCGATCCAGCCCGTCAAATTAACAGCTTTGACGTTAGCTTCGACAAGCTTGCCAAGGGATTTAGCTACGGCCCTCGCAGCCATATGCAGAGGGAAGCTTTTAGCTGGGTCAAGGTCGAAGAAGATGCAAATGAAAATAACCGCAACCGCCATGTACATCTCATGCTCGGTGAAGACTCCTCTAGGGTGTTCCTTGGTCTTCAAAGGAAGCGAGAAGACGTTGGCGGCGAAGTGAACGTGGGCCAAGTTGCCGACACTGCTCGAAATTAGCCACGATGATAAGCTTTACAAGAACGCCAGGATCCAGCCTACTCTCTCGTAATATCGACATGGTTGATTCCAGCAATCTTGAATGCTTTCTCATGCAGGAGCTTCAAAGTGATCTGTTCATAGAAATTCTTGATGTCTCGATGCCAATTCTCGCGGTACAAACTCTTTGCCATCGTTTGTCTTTGTTTAGCATGCAAAGGCGTGTCCCCAGAACTGCACGCGACTGTCAGAACTTGATTGTCGAGATTGCTTAGTTGGACAGAAATCTTACAGCATGAAGTGGGCTCCGCCTTTACCCATCAATTCTTCAAGGGTAGCACCCCATGTTACTTTGAATACCTTCTGGTTTTCAAGGACAGATTTAGCACCGACATAAGTGGTAAGGTTGACTCTTGGAGGGATAAATGTCGGACGTTCCCATGAGTAGTGGCTTTCACGACCAAGATTCTTGAGAATCTTGCGATTCTCAGATGGAATGGTCATTGGATAATGAGCATACACCGAGTTTGGCTTGAAGTGGGCAGGGAAAGCCCGCAGAAATAACTTGTACTAAAGGCAGGTTAGAGGGGTATCTAACAATACTGCGTTGCAGTTTCGGCTCACGAAAACGCATCCTTGCTCTATGTTTAGGTCGTATTGCACTTCATTATAGCCCCAGCTATTACTAGTCAGTAAGCGCACGGAAATTCCAGGGCTGTCGACACCAGTTTCTTGGAAAGCACATACTTTGTAAGGTTTTTCGCATGGTAGTCGATGGTGTAAAATCTATCACCACGTACCAAGACGACAGCGTCTGAGAGAATGGCTCTTGAGATCGTAAAAGTAGGAGCAATTCCAACTCCAGGGACCATTGGCACCTTAGCTTCTTCAGCTATGATTCCAGGATACCTAAAGAAACAAAATATCAGGGGAAGCTAGTGTAAATATAGAGGGCAAGGCACTTGCATTTCCACGAAGTCTGGATGCTCGTACAGGTGGCGAAGGTGGTCTGCTACAGCTGGATCAGAATTAATACTCTCAAAAGTCTCGTGAGGCGCTAATCCAAAAAACTTTCGGAACTCATTAAGGGTTGCGAGACCCCATTTGCGTGCTTGCATCATGCCTAAGATCTCGACAGCGCGAAGAGCTTTCGGAACATTGTTTGCTCCAAAGGAACCTGGGGGAGGTGAGTCAAATGTAATCGAACCGTTAGGAACCGGGGCATACCTGCGCAATCTTCGATACTATCGGTTATAATCTTGACAAGGTCGTCGTCGTTGTATTTTCCATCGGCGCCTCTCTGCAGCTTAGCAAAAGGTCGCTTCTGTGGATCTTTATCAAGGCTTGCGTTCCATTTTCCCAGCCCCGCAAGCAACTCGTGCATGGGGACCTCAGATGCAGGTTTTCCAAACATTTCTCGATACATGTTCTCGGTCCAATCTTCGTCTCGTTGGCTGGTTGCAGAATGCCAACGGTACACCAAGTTGAACTCGGCGGAGACCTGGTTACCAACACCTCGCGGGGTACCATCCTTTCCGAATAGCTTGTCCATATCCACTCGTGGATCAAGCGTCCAGGTGGTATTACTCCTGTTAAGGTTGACAATGGTTCGAAGGTAGTCAAGTAAAGTAATCTGGAAGACAATTCTCTAAGTGGACTGTAAATATTAATGAGAAACACAATGGAACCTACATTGATGTACAACCCGCAAGTAACAAGACGTCCTGTCTGGAACAGGTCATTGTCATACTTGGACCACGCCTTCTCTGCGACCTCTTTCGGAAGCTTGTCACTGGGCTTTGTGAAGCGACCGTTCTCATTAATTATCGCAAGTTGCTCTACCACGTAGTTGTGGAATCGATTGAACATGATGAGAAGAACACCGCATCCAGGTGGAAACCCAAGCATGCGTTGCTCAGAGAAGCAGTCGGCTTTGAGTTTACCGTCCCTGAAAGTACGGATCTGGTCTTGATCCTCCTGTGTGTCACCATAAAGTGGGGACAAGTCCAGATAAGAAGATGTTTGTGACATATTGAAATCGCGATGGTCCGTCTGGAAAAGATCATGAATGATCAAGGATGCCCAGTAAAACAGGACACTCGAAACGTTGTTGGGATGTTTTGTGAACGCGTGGCGGGCGAAAACGCTGTCGAAAATAAGGCCTGGATCAGGTAGTGCCCCAGGGGCGATAGTCTTTGGTTGTACACTGCGGGCGTATGGAGTATTTGCTATAATATTTAGTTTGTCTTCAAGGTCTTCTGAACAACTTTGAGGTACACACCAGCACCGAGATGAGGATACATAATATTCTAGGCATGATTAGTTTCTGGGACTTTCAGCATGCAAAGTTTGCTCATACTTACATTATAAGATCCATCTGCCTGTCTATACGTAAATTTGTCACCCATGTACCTAGGCCCCAATTAGCATAACGGTAGACATTGAGAATTTTGAAGTCACCAACGATAGTGGCGGATGTTGTAATGAATTCCAAAGTTCGTCAATAAACGCGTTTGTCTGGATTGTTATGAATGAATTTCGGCCCTTCTCTAGGAGTCGTAGATTTTAACTCACCAACTCGACTCGGTTCTTCGATAGCGAAGGTAAACCGCTAACCAGCTGCGAAATAATTGGTAAATTCAGTCTGGAAGCTAAAGCAAATTCGACATACCTGAATGACGCGTTCCATTATATAAGTCTTGTCATCGACCAGGTCGCCTTTAGCTTTGTTCTCCATGACTTCTTTTAGTGTCTTGATGTCCTTGAACCCGAGATTTTTGAGATCGGCCAGGAGACCGGTGGATTCATCTTTGTTGAGATACGATCCATCTCCAGTTTGGGTCGGTAGAGGTCTTTGTGCCGCATGGATTACCTGAGCAAACTGCTCAAAAGTCCCGCTGACCTCCTCACGTTTGGTAGAGTGATCGGGATGCTCCGACTTCTCATGGTAGGTTTGGATCCTCCCTTTTTTCTCGGGTTTGTCAGACTGAGAGATACCGTTCACTTGGCCGTTCTCCTTCTTCTTATCCTTGCGGAAGGTGGTGGAAAATCTTCTAAGCATCGTGTTTCCGGACGTGGAGGAGAAAGTGATGAAGACGATAGGGATGGAAGGTATGGGCTGTGCAGGGACGGAAAGCATGCAACTTCGAGAAGATATGAACGCGGTAAATCGCCGGCCAATACACTAATTTGCTGAGCTGGCGCCATTCGGATTGTATTCCCGGGAAGCTGGACCATATGAGCGGCCATGAATCGAAAGCAAATATTGAGTCTGCAAATCTGAATCTGTCGACCGTGGAAGGTGGATCCACGCATGGATACAGGCCAATTGACTGTACAACTCCGCAAGAGAATGAAGAAATGGATTGGCAAGACATGAGAAGAGCCCACTTAGTTGCATGCATGTGGCTGGCGGACACAGAGGAAGATGTAGGCTCTCTCCGAGTAACTGGAATGCTCATGTGAATCTCAATAGCACTTGACGTAGCTGCAGATCTACATATTTGCATACCTGCATATCTGCATGAGCAGTGCTTACTGCTCACCCCGCAGTCAGCCTAGCTTTTGATCCAAGCTTTTGCCATTCGCCCCAATCCGCAAGCCACAAAGCTAATATGGCAAGCAACCGCAAGCACGATGTCGGGGTGAAACTGATGAACGCAGGCTCCTTCCCAAGGACGAAGTAGACCGCAACAAGGAACTAAGACTCGGGGATCGAGGATGCTTTGTGACGGGATGTGCTTGGAGACCACGAAAAGAGGCGATCTTCTACGAAGGAAACAGTGCCACTGATCTACTAGCGACATTGGCTCTAGGACAGATGTCTATTTAAGAAAAGAGCTGAGATTTGCATGATAGGAAGACGAGCTTTTGAGACAATGGCGGACCCTGGCAAGCGAACAGATCGGGCAATTTCCAGCAAAAGAGGGAGAGAGAGAGCTTGCAACAGCAATAATGGGTGCACACTAGGCGAAGGTGGAGATGGAGATGGAGATGATCAACAGCACGGTTCAGCTCCAAACGGAGTAGTGGATCTCAGTTGAGAAGACAAAGCGACGCGCCGACGCCACCGGCTTAGGTTTGCGACCACGCACGGTATCGGCGGGAGATCATGATTATCACAAGACCCCTCACTGACCGAATGAGCGGGCATAGAGAGTCGTTTAGGCCATAGATGGAGAGTCCCAAGACGGTTGTGCTGTAGTGTCAGGCAGCTTCCCGCCCGAATGCCCACGGATTTCATGTCCGGCTTGCTGCAGTGCTGCCAGGCCCGTGCTGCCGGGGGGGGGGGGAGGGGTGGGATTGGTGCTTTCACGTATGCTCCTCGGCAGGGACTAATGGAGAGAGTTGCGCGTTTCCTGACAGATCACGGCGGAGGCAGCGAGGCGGAGGTAGGCGGCGACGAGTAAGGAATTGAAAAAGAGGTGGTGGGTTAAGGGTGATGAGCTTGTGGGGTAATATCGATCTCGTTCGGCAGCGGGCCGAGGAAGGGGGAACTTCATTCACTCTGCGCCTTGGGCAATTGCATTGTCAACGCTGCAGAAATTAGAACTCCACAATGTCGACGCTGAAGCCCGCGAATTCTACTTGAGTGTGGAAGCCCGGGATTGCAGAACATCCCCTCAGGGGAGAATGTCTGAATGATGTCCTACCTGATTGTTTGATCTTCGTCAATTCCCAGCCTCCGAGTCCGACGTGTCCCGCTGCATCTCTCGCCGGGAACTTGGAATGCGCACAACCTACAAAGGTTGGTTCTAGCTGCATGTGGGACGGGATGCCTTTTCTTTCATTAGTGGCTGAGTCCAAGGCTCATCCACATCTCTAGCTGGCCAGTTTCGCACAACCTCACCTCCACTTCGTCAGACCTCTGTTCGGCCCGTCCTGCAGCTGCCTCTCGAGCTATCGACACGCACAATTTATCAGACTCGCAAATCACTTACCTCAATTGCCAAAATTGCTAATTGCCGTGTGTTGAAACTACTGGCCCAAATTTCTTACTCTCAGCTTTGACGAACTCTGTCCGAGCCGCAAGGTTACTTGCTTTACCCGCTTGCTTCAATAGCACATCAAAGCCATTCAGTTCCCTCGTAGGAGGCCACTGAGACTACCTCTACACCGAGTTGCTTTCAGAAAACGCCCCGAAAGAATCGGGATCGCCCAACCTACCTCAGCTGTCATCTTATCTGACTTGCCCATCTCAGAACCGGCAAGCAATGTGCTCTACATGGCTTCAAGTAGCCCGTCCCACTGAGTAACTGGATTGGGTGGCGGTCAGGCTATGGGTGATTCGCCCTTTGTACAGAAGTGGCCGGCTGCGTGATGACTCTGCACAGACTCGTTCCCCCGTTTCGAGGCGAAGTCAACCTGCATCAGACGTCACATCAATTTGGGCACCGCAGCGATGGCCGCGAGATGCTACCGTAATCTTACCCCCTCCTGCGTATATCTTAACCTCAGTAGATTCGAAGATCGCACTCTCTTGACCGGACTGGTCAATCGTGAGGTGTCAAAACGTCTCTTATATTTCGCCCTTCCAGCTCTGACAAGCCCATTCTGTATCCTTCGTAGCTGTATTTTGTTGCATCTCATCTCATGTCTTCCCTGCAGCCGGATACGCTGCCTTCTTTGTCGCAGAGACAGGCAAGCCCTCGACGCGAGCTGAATGACCCCCTCGTTGCAATAAATCCTTTGTCTCATAGAAGACGCAAGAAGTTCGTTCTGTGCTTCGATGGCACTGGAAACAAGTTTTCCGGGACTGATGCGGACTCGAACATTTTAAAGGTCTATAGAATGCTGGACCGGAATGACGAATTCCAATTTCATTACTACCAGCCCGGTATTGGAACCTATGTCGTTACAAAATCCTTGTCGCATACCAGCCGGCTTGACCGCCTCAAGTCATGGTATGCGAAAGCAAAGGATTCTGCAGTAGGAACATCGTTTGCCGAGCACGTAATGGGCGGATACAGAGTAAGTCCTCGCTTCTTCGCTCAGTGAGCCAAGAGACGTAGGTCAGGAGTGGTGACCATGATATACTAAATTCTGTCATGGCAGTTTCTCATGCGCTATTACATTCCCGGGGATGATATTTACTTGTTCGGCTTCTCACGTGGAGCATACACAGCTCGGTTTCTAGCAGAGATGCTTGATCACATTGGCCTTCTGTCTGTATGTTGTCCCTCATTTTCACCAAACATCACACGAGGTTTCCAGGGCTCTCTAACATGTATCAGGCCGGGAATGAAGAAATGGCCCGGTTTGCATGGAAGACCTTCCAGAAGTGGCAAGTCCGCGAGGATCGCACTGAAGAGGAGAGACGTCAAAAGAAATACCTTCTCGACTTCATGTGCGCTTTCCGCGAGACTTTCAGTAGGCCCGTCCGACGCATTAGATTCCTGGGTCTCTTCGACACAGTCAATAGCGTGCCCCGTTTTGAGAACGCCTGGATGCAAAGAAGCAAGTTCCCCTATACTGCCCGTAGCTCAGCCAAAGTTATTCGCCACGCTGTTGCAATTGACGAGCGCCGCGCAAAGTTCAGACAGGACCTCATTTCAGAAGTCAAACCAAAGAACTCCCTTCACTACCACCATCGACGCAAGCACTCGAAGAACACGGAAAGACTTGCCGAGGTTGGTGGCGAGCAAGACAGTAGAGGAAGGCCGAGCGCTGATACCAAACGGTACAATCCATCTCACCGCGGTCTTACTTTGAAGCCACCTGAGAGGTTTCGAGATGGATCAGAAGTTTCGGGAATACGATCATTGAGTCCCGGCCTTCCAGGTGACAAGAGCGTCGAATCCGAGCGGCCGTCTACTGCAACTTCAATTTCGGGGACCTCGGTGGCTGCAATCAGACACCATGATGACGATTATGGTGACTCGGACGGCGAAGGTGTGCAGGATATTCAGGAAGTTTGGTTCGCAGGATGCCATGCTGTGAGACACATGAGCCATTATGAACTTAATTATTGCTAACGGACATAGGATATCGGAGGTGGTTGGCCACTTAGCCCTGGCGAAGACTCCGCCCTCAGCCATATCCCTCTTGTATGGATGGTGCGAGAGGCACAGAAAGCAGGCCTGCGCTTCGATGAAGTTAAAATGCGAGCTCTCAACTGCTGTCCTGAAGAGATGCAAGAAGAGCGGCGAAAACCCATCATTCCACAAATTGAGATTGACCCAGCCTCTCCCGATCCTGAGCGCGGGCCTTCGTCGATGCCTCTGAGTCAAATCGATCGACCCGACACAGCAACAACCTCGCTAAGGACAACGCCTTCCCAGTTCCACACGGCCTTGCACGCAGCTGCAATGAAAGGCAGGATTCACGATGTCCTCCAATTCAACAACGGTGCTAGCGCTGCCTCAGTCATATCCTGGAACATCATGGAATACCTCCCTTTCCGCCGCATGGACCTGCAAGCCGATGGCTCCTGGAAAAGTATAGCTTGGCCTTTGCCAAAAGGAGAGGTCAGAGACGTGCCCGATGACGCTGTCATACACAACTCGGTGCTTAGGCGTATGGAAGCCGATGCGAGCTACCGCCCAGGCAATCTTATTGTAGGTGGTGGGGGCAGGGGCGTGCGTCAAGCTCCGCTGGAGATGGGTATGGGTAAATGGAAGGTCCATCGCGAGAAGGGCGATCCAGTGGGCGAGGTTGTGATCAGAGCGCAACCACCGGAGAGGAAGAAGACAGAAACTGGAGTCAAGAGTGTTGGAATTGCTCCGGGCGGGCCATAGGGAATATGGCTCTCTTCGTCATAGGTTCGCCACCTAATTGACTACTCGAAAGTGGATCATCCATTCTAAAGCCATGTGATTGTGCTCCCACTTATTTCAGCAGCTAAGCTCGGCCCCCTGGTTTCTGGCCACCCTAGTTCCTGGCCACCCTTCAAATCTACACTCTGCACATACACTGCTAGTTTTCAACACAACCACTTTGTCAATATGTCTAATCGCGAAGATTCTATTCGACTTGCTATTGCAGATCTTGAATCTGGTGTTTTTACGTCACAGCGGAAGGCTGCTGCTAAGTATAATATACCTCGTTCAACACTCGCGTCGCGACTTGCTGGTAGCAGTGCTGTACGCGTCGGCCATCAACAACAGCAGCGATTAACTCCTCTACAAGAGGAGTTTATTGTTGATTGGATTCTGGAAGAAGGTGCACGCAGATATCCTCCCACGCATGCCCGAACACGAGAAATGGCCTCCCGATTACTACGAGCGAACGGTGATACCAAAGCCCTCGGCCAAAAATGGGTACCTAAGTTTATCTAAAGGAATCCACGCGTTACATCTATTATAGGTCGTCGTATTGAGGCCTCCCGAATTCAAAACACCACTCCGGCCCAAATTCAAGCATTTTTCAATCACCTCTAAAGCGTACAACGGAAGCATAATATACAACCAGAGAATACGTGGAATATGGACGAGGTTGGGACTGCATTAGGTATTTGTACGAATACTATTGTACTTGCCGAGTCGTCTAAGAAGCGTACTTATGTTATGGCGCCTCAGGATCGCGAATGGGTATTAGCTATCGAGGCTGTTTCTGCTACCGGCTGTAAAACGCGCCCCCTCGTTATATTCAAGGGCAAAGAGCCCCAATCAAGTTGGTTTGAAGAGGATGCACCGGATTGGGTATATACAACGTCAGAGAATGGCTGGACGTTAAATCGGATTGCAATTGGCTGGTTACAGAATGTATTCCTTCCTGAAACACAACAGGGTAACCAAGCACGAATTCTTATACTAGATGGCCATGGGAGCCATATTAGTATTGAATTTCTATGGTTATGCAAGCAAGAGAATGTCCAGCTCGTATTTCTACCACCGCATTCCTCCTATATACTACAACCTCTTGATTTGTCGTGTTTCTCGCCCCTGAAGTCGAGATACCGGTCCCAGATTGCTGCCCTTGCAGTTCTTGATGATTCAGCACCAGTTAAGAAGCAGCGCTTTATTTAATGCTATAATCTAGCACGTACCGAGTCACTTACAGAGCGGGTAATACGTAGTGGCTGGAAAGCAGCAGGTATTTACCCATGGAATCCATCAAAAGCTCTTACCTCCTCCCAAGTCCCTCAAGGACCTATTACACCACCACGGCAGCAAAAGCGGGCATATTCAGAGAGCCCTACAGTATTTCAAACACTACAGAGCTCCCAGCAACTCTACCAGCTATCACAGATGCTTCAAAAGCAGCAGAATTTAGACCGAGATGTACGGGTAGTTTTACAGAAAGCAGGGCGGGCGATTGAACGTGCAAATGTTACCCAGGCAAAGCAGGTTACAGTTATCCA
>KV745269.1:0-28592 GCA_001692735.1 Lepidopterella palustris CBS 459.81
GGATGCTCCTCCCCAAGCACCCTCTTGAACGTCTCCATTACTTGCACAAACAGCTCTTCGGCCTCCTTCCACCGCCCGTCACTACCCAAGGTCATAGCACATTTCCATACCAGGCTTGTCTTAGCCTCGTTCTCTTGTCTAGTGAGGCCAGATGACAGGGCAAACTTAGCATGCGGAAGCAATCGTCTCCACTTACTTCGGTTCCCATAATTATGGTCTGGGAACACCTCAAGCAGACGTGTAATGGCTACTTGACTCTGCTGGCTTAACAATTCCTCTTTTTCAAGCCAGTTGCGTGTCGAGACATGCACTAGTCGATGGAGGTCGAGTGCTGATTCAGCTGTTCGTTTGGTGACAAATGAGTAGGCGGCGAGGGTTCCTACCGCATGTATTCCCTGCTCATGCGGCGAGGCCGCCGGGAGAAGAGTGAGCGGAACGTCGTTTCGGTCTACACACGCCATAAAGAGTAGATAATCAGCTGCCAAAGCATCGTGGCGACGAATCTGCTCAAACGAAATAAGCCAGGTTACAGCTATCACGTTCTCAGATTCTCGATGAAGAGGTTCAACTAAACCGTCCATTTTCTCAGCTAGTAGTGATAGATATTCTTGAAGCGTTATCTTATTGACATTGACATAGGCCGCTGCTTGCACAATAGCTAGAGGGAGGTACGCCAGGCCTTTGAGCAAGAGGTCCGCCTTCTCTTGCTCGTTCGCCGGGTTGACCAAACACGTTTCTAGCATTTTTCGAGCCATGTCCTGTTCCATTTCTGGCAACTCCACAATACTTCGTTGTGCCAGTTTCGCGGCCGTCTTCCTGTTAGTTGTTGTGAAGACGATAGCCCCATGCTCAGAGCTTGGTAGGAACTCCATCAGGCCGACTGCATCAGCCTCGTCCGCGTTGTCGAAAACGAGGAGCCACTGCCCTGCGCTCTCATTGCTTAAGTGGAGTTGTACCAGCTTCCTGACATCCACCTTCTCATCATCCCAGCCTAGAATGTTAAGCAGTCGGGCAATGTGCGCATACGCTTGATAGAGGCTCTCCTTATCGCTTGCAGATATCCAGAAGACTGAGCAGTTCTTAAGCTCTTGTCTAATTCTGTACGCCAACTCCAGCGCTAGCTGTGTTTTGCCTATCCCACCCGGGCCTGTGATCGCGACCTTTGTAGTTGATGCTCCAACAAAGAGCATTCCTTTCAGCTCGGCGAGTTGCGATTCGCGACCAATAAATCGAGCGTTTTGGTCAAATGGTACAATAAACGGCGTGGTGTTAGCTGCGGGCTAGGCTTTAGTGATTATCAGAAAATCTTGTGTAAGCAATACCTTTTTCCATTTCCTCCTGGAGTCGCTCTAGTGCTCTCTCCATTCCTTCGCCATATCTAAACTCCATAGACACGCCGAAAATTCCAATTAAAGAGTACGCCATGTCTTCTTCTTGCGTTGTCTGGCGGCCCGCCATCCATGCCATTTGCTCGGGAACGCTAAATTTGTCGAGAGGATTACCCCGTAACGCTGTAACTGGGATACGAGTAATCTCACGGATCTGCTGCTCAAGTGAGTTTTTGTCCCCGAGTCGCTGACGCTCTAAGGAAAAGAAATCGATTGATGCTGGAGCTAGAAGTTCTTGAAGCGTCCAGCCTCGAGTAAACCATCTGCTTTTTCGAAAGGATGTTTCCCATGTACTCTGGTGCAGTTGTGCATCTGCCATAGGCGTCGAGACATCGGAGAGGAAAGCGTAGCATATTGCCGCATTCTTATACCACTGGAACATGGAGTTTATAGCTTTTGACAGCTCGCGGAGGTTCCATTTATCGATACAACAAGTGTCGACCCAGAAATACTGTATATGGTCCTGAGCCGCTCGTTCACCGCAGAACAGAATCTTTTCATAGCCAGCCTTGCCATGTCCAGTGCCATTCACCAGATCTTCGAAGAGGAACTCGTCATCACCCCAGGTGTGGGAAAGAATGGCATATGGCGGAATGGTTTTCTGGATGAAATTCGTCGAGGCGAGTCGCCCGGAACCATCAAAGTAAAGGAGTCGCATCGCAACGACAGTTCAAGAGAGCGGGAATCATGCAGGAAATCCGTAGGGAGGGCCACGGGATCGCAGGGGAGATAGTAGCGCTCTATGTATCATGATGGTGGGCTGTGTGAAGGCTGCATGAAGGCTATGTGAAGGCTGTGTGGAAGTGCAAAGGCGTTGGACAGGCTCAGCCACACCATCACGTGCAACAGAAGTAGATAACCAAATTGATCCAAACCACAAAGGAAGAACCTTAACGAGCAATAAAGAACGAGTAGCAAAGGTAAACACTTAGCTTGTCAGCGACCAAATAGAGAAGCTTTCAAGCCACAGCAGCAAGAATATTGGCCTTTTTGTACGCTCACATATGTTGATGGAAAAGTGCTACAAGCTACAGCAGCGGGTCCTTGGCCATCACCATCCTAACACAGGGGCTTCGCTCGAAGCTCTAGATGGGTTGCAGATTGGGAATGTAGAGGAGGGAATCTAATGCTGCTTTTATTGTATAGAACATAAAGCTACTGCACATATACTATAGGTTAAGCTGCGCAAGCATGCTGACTAGTAATACTTAACAGTACTAAGAGGAATTTGCTACTAGATCTCGCCACCACATACAGGGGGGATGGCCGACCCGCACTGGCCGCACTCTTTATGAGGCTACGAATTCTGTAGGTGTTTTCAGAGAATTGAGTTGGTTGACCGGCCGGAGGCATGGCCAAGGTTGAGTTGGATCGCAAAGCTGCAGGGCCGAGGTTGGCCCGTTTGGTCAAGGATTCGCATAGCCACAGGTCTAACAGCCCGGTAAATAAAATTACGCAGTGATGATTATGTAGGCTGTTTCGCAATAACCGGGATGGAGGTACTGATCGGCGTGGCGACTTGGAATGAATTTGCGCGCGATGGCAACCACAAGGCTGATGACGACTTCCCAGGATAATAGTGAGTCTCTGAGGCTCGGATAAGGCCCTTTTATGAGCATCAGACGTGATGAGCGCTTGATAGTGGTGCTGTGGTGAAGGAATTCTGTTACGCTATAAAACGATACTCTCCGCAAATTAGGCGCGAAGGCAATAATGCGACCGTAATTTTCTCATGGGAGGGTCCCGAGTGTCGAGGAGTGACCTAAGAATACTCGGCCTTCTTTTTGGGCGGATTGGCCAGAAATTGGTTAATTTATTACTATTTTTGTCCGAAGTGTCTCGTTTTATTAGTTTGTGTGAGCGACTTGCCTGTGGAATACGGTATTATTAAAGGGAGAGAGAAATATATTTTAAAGACTAGGTAAATAGTAAAGGTGCTTTTTAAACAATTTAAACCATTAATTTATACCCATTTCTAAATATTTTCTTAAAGTACTTATTATACGTAATTGGTAGGTATAGTTACCATCTAGTAGTTCTTATATCTTTAAGTAGATAATATATAAATCTATAACCTCTATTATTGTATACCCTCTATCTTTTGCCCAACCTATCGGAAGTTGTTAAAGAAGTAATACAAATTAAAAGCAATTTATCAGTCGAAAACAAACAAGCCACTTAGTTAATAATTTTGCAGCTAATCCAGCAAAGATTTACCAAACACTCTACGAATTCCTCCCAACAAAATCCTCCGGTCCTAACAACTCCCCGGAAAGAATCCTTCCCATATCCGTCTTCCCAATGTCCTGACAATCCCTCCGAATCTTTGTCACAAGCACGTTAAGGAACGGCACCGGACTCTTGGTAAATATACAGTTCGGGTTTGCACGGGTCCTCCCTACAAACCCATCCGCACCCATTCTCGCCTCATTGCTGTTATTCGCCTGGTAGGATAGCCCGAGGAAATCGCAGAGTTGGGTGTACTCCTCGTAAGAGCGCAGGTATAATTGGCCTGCGAAGAGATTGAGTTGGAGGATGTGCTTTCGTGGGACGGACCAATCTTCTGGGAGCGAAGGGCTAGTGTATAAGGTAAGGTCTTCCAGGGAGCGGAAGGTGAGGTTAGGTCGCGGAGAGTACATGTGGAGGGTGACGGATTGTCCGCTGCAGATGGTTGGGTAGAGCTGGTTGACCTCCCACTGACTGAAGATAACCATATGTTTGACCGTCCTGCGGCCCCGTGTCTCGGTTAGGCTGGTCACGATCCACTGGACTGAGCGCTGGTATTGATCAGAGATGTAACGCAATTTCCCCGGCTCTACGGTACGGACAAAGTCTTCTGTTACAAGAAGGTCGCTGGAGAATTGGTTGAGGTCGATAAGATTGGCCACACTACTGTCCCGTAACGCCAAAAATGCGGGCCTGAAACCGCTGGAGTCTGAATTAATATCGCCGGTATTTACAAACCTCGTCACGTCAGGGTGAAGAGATGGTGTATGAGCATCCATACGTGTCGGCTTCTTGATTTGACTCTCTTCTTCGATCTCAGTAGAAAGTTCGCGCTCTTGTTCTTCCTGGAATGCAGAGGAGTTAAGATTAGTGACCCCAAACTCCGTACACCTGGTTTGGATCTGTTGTAACTCCTTTCTCTTTTCGCGCAGGGTGGCGTCTCTGAGCTCAGAGCTGACGATTCCGTTCACCGAATTGTTTGACGGGGTATATCTCTGTTCAAGTGTCTGGCCATCGTCTTCGAGATACTTTTCGGCAATGCTAGGGTGCATATGGGTCTTTGTTTGCTTCCATACCACCTCCTGCCGCTGGTGTCGAATGCCTTGCCTCGCCCATAGCGGAATACTCTTGTGGAACTCATCCCATGTCTCGCAAACTGACCACATCAGCACATCGACCGTTTCGATGGGCCGACCTTTGGGAATATTTCGGAGTTTAGAGATCTTCCGCCTAATCTCTTCGGGGACGTAGAAGACAAGAGATTGGCCTTTGCCAAGCTTTCTCATCCTCATGCACGCTATTAAGAGTTAGCTTATATACTTCGCAATATTACGGTTTTAAGGTACTTTACCTTGCACGAGTCTGTCCTTCGTTAGTTTTGGCCCAGTTGTGACCGCGGCTCGATAATCGTCGGGAAGTTCAAGGTCGGTACCTCGCGTATGAGCCTCATCGAGGAAGACGAGACAAGACGCGATCTGTGTTGAGTAAGGTGAGGTCACGAACGACTGAACAAGTCCGTTCCGCGTCACAACAGATAACTCATCCTTGTCATTGAAGAATATCGCTGCGTCAGCTTCGGACAGTGGGACCATTGCTAGCCAGGTTTTCGCGACATCCAAGTTTTCGAGCTCTAGAATTTGGGCACCGACATCTAGGATCACCTGAATCTTGGGAGTTGATTGAACGACCGTGCGAAGAAGGAACTCTGCAACCGACTGACGTGCTTGGCCTTGAGCATCTTCTGGGTAGATCTCCTTCACCGAATTTTCTGAACGAAGGAGATAGTTCAGGACCAAGGCATTAGTATGCTGTTGCTCTGCAAGGTCAAGGTGTTCTATAGACAATGGTAGGAGATATTTTGAATCAGTGGTGCCGCTAAAGCCTGTGGTAGGGTGTCTCTTCGCTTTAGCGATATCCCAACCAGAGGCTGAGAGCTTCTTGGTGAATTCCCTGATTTCCCTCGGGAACAGGATCTTGGATAGGTAGTAGTCAATCACGCTCTTCACATATCGTAAACGGGGGAAGATCTCTTCAATACATCGGGTGCGGTCCTTGATATTGACTCCACTCAAATGGCGGTAAGCATGTGGCAGTTCTTTTTCTGGGACTGACCTGACCCAATTGCTGTACTCGCTGTCACCTTGGTCTGATGTGAAAATGTGCCCGAATGTCGTGAAGAGTTCACTGTCCTTCAACCCCCCGTAGTAATAGCTCAAGCACGTCAGCAGAATCACCACATCCGGATGGCTAAATTCGGACCGAAGCGCTGGAGAATCCTTCGCACGGTATGGAACAGCCAGCCCAGTCGGGGGATTTCGGCTAGGATCGAGGCCGTAGTTTACTCTCCATCGCTTCTGCTCCAGAGAAAATAGCAGTGTTCCGCCTGCAAGAAGTCCTCTTAGAAGTAGCAACGGTTGACGCATTGATTCCGTGAAACTTCTGGCTTCGGGATTTTCGATATCTCTGATATCCGAAGGGCTGGGATTCGGATCGACGATATACTTAAGGATTGCTTTACGTACTCTGGTGGTTTGGCGGGATACGTTAGAGAAACCCTCGAGTCCTCGATCACAAATCCTTTGAGCGACTTCAGCGATGAAAGCTGGTCCGACGGATTCATTGAGAAACTTGATTCTCGGGAAACCTCCAATGTGCTTGTTATCTAGCTCAAGAGATCCGGGATATTGTTTCTGAATGTGCGAGGCAGCCTTTTCAACCAATGCTAGAACCTGTTGGGCCAATACCCATCTGTGAGGACTGTATTCAATGGCGTTTTGTGAGCCCATGGTGTAAGTTAATTCAAACTTGACACTAAAATTCTCATCGCATTCATCCACAATGTCTCTTGAAAAGTTGTCGAAGAAGTCTTGGGTCTCTAGGAGCGTTCGTCCTATAGATTCCTTGCCGGAGAGGAGATTTTCTAAACCCAAGAGCTTGAACGAGAGAATATGCTCGGGCTGTGCGAGAAGAATATGACCGTTCTCCATAATTTGTTTGCACATTGCCATAATCTTCTGTGCGTCGGCCTCACTGGGCCTAAGATCGCGAGAAAACGGGAGGTAGTATACTCTGCGGTTCAGAAGGCCTCCAAGCTTCATGGTAAGAATATGCATCATTTGCTTTGACAGTGGTTTTGTCACTACAACCCGGACCAGCTTCGACCCATCGGCAAGAGCAGCGGCAACAATCGGAACAATGACTGATGACTTTCCCTCCCCCATGTTGAGTTGCATGACGGCGTTCTTTGTGAAAGGAGGCTGTCTCATCTTTGCTGCGATTTCTTCCTGAACAGGGCGAATAAGGATGCCATTCTCGACTTCGAGCAACAACGACTCCTTGAATTCCATGGGGCTCCAATTCGAGTGGCCAGAATTTGTTAGCTCTTTGATCAAGGCTTTCTCATTGTCAACGGCTTTTAACAAGCGTTCTGCTCTCTGGAGTGTTGTAATGGAAAGTGCATAGGCAACCAAGCTTTCCTCCCATTCTTCGTTAAGACCTTCGGATTTGCGTTCCGACAGCAGCTCGAGAAGGAGGATAGGCGATACTCTCGGGCCAGTAAGGGAACCAGCAGCAATTTGCGCTGCTGTCACTGGCGTCTGCTTCAATACGTCGCATATCTCAGCGTAGATATCATCAGCTTCGTGCTGACACATCTCTAAGTATGCCCTTAGTATTCGCTTCAGATTTTGCACTGGCCTTCGCATAGAATACAAAGCGGCAGAGGGTGCTTCTCCTTTGAGACTTTTCAGGCTTTGTCGCAACTCCGTCACGTATTGCCGCTCGTGTTGGAGCTTGCAAACTCCCTCGAGATTACTTAAGAGGGCCTCCATGTTTCTCTCCGGTTGTTCGACCCCTGACTTTTTGCCAAGGTACTCTTGAAATCGTCTTGGCTGACAAAGAGATATTGGTGGTGGTGCTTGGAGGAACAAGTCCCTGACCTCGAGATAGCCTTCATCAGAGTGCCTCACCTCAGCCGGCTTCACTTTGGGAAATCTTTCTTGATACTCTTGACAGATAGGCAGGGCTCTCGCTGTTTTGACCACGTTTTGGATGTCCTTATGTAATTGATCGTTTCGATACCAGGAAGCAAACAGCGACTTGACTCTTCCCATCAGCGCATCCACATTTAGATATTGTGCATAGTCTGGGGAGGTAGGTGTAGGCGGGTCTTCACAGAGCCCCTGGCTTTGGAGGTCGAACACAAAGTCGTCGATAACATCGCAGAGCCTTTTATCATACGCGTGCTGTCTCCGAGTGTTGAATTGATGCTCCTGTTCTCCGTGCTGTCTAGGGAGCCGAGATTCGGCGCTAACATGGAAGCCGGTCTTGCATTCCTCGGCGATCCTCTTCAACTCAGCCTGATCTAGCACGGCTCCGTCTGACAAGGAAAGACCTTCAAGCCTGGGGGGTTGAATCTAGCGCATTGCGGAAGAGGTCGCAAAACCGAGAAGGACCTGAACAATCTGAGGATCAGCATCATCGCAAAACGTTAATGCAGCTAGGAACATTAATATTTTGTATTTGTCCCGACCCATATCGCTTTCACAGAGCTGCTTTCGGATGCCAAACCATGTATTAGCGAGGGTTGTTGATGGCGATTGAAGCCAAGCGACATCAAACTCGGCCTTGGAACTGTAGGAGATTTTCAACCGCGCGCTGCGAGCGGAGACATCTGCACCACCGGACCTCGGTTGTGGGTCTGTCTTCCGTACAATGCTCCCGAGAATGTTGCTAATATTTTCGACTGTCGATGGCGAGGGGCGGTCTAAAAGATGACTCTGACGACCATCCCCGAGGAAGTTTGCCAAGCGGTACATGCGCTGCTCCGCGTCCGATTTCGCTACTGTGTCACGGCTAGCGTAATCTTTGTCATACTCGGTTGTATGTTGCTCGGCCCCAAACTGAGAAGTTCGGTAGCCCGAGGCCTTGATAACGTGACGTTTGTTCAACTCTTCTGTTGAGTGACTGAGTGGCTCAATTTCTTTGCGACTTTGCGGATAGAATAGCTCGCAGTCCTGTGCTTGGATGAGTATCGATTGAACGATATCGTAAAATGAGTCGTCCTGGGCCAACGGAGAAAGGTGAGACCAAGTGACCCTCTGCATATACTTCTTGCTCTCCGGATAGAACTCCCGTTTAGGGCTGATTGCAGCTATTCGACGCAACAGAGCAATATCATCGATGCTAAGCCTGTCGAAAGATCTCATGGCCGCTGAATCTAAGAGGCGAAGGGCCTCCTCAGTTCCCGTGCGGCGGGTTAGTTTGTCAGGGAGGCAATGAGACGTAAAAGCATGCAGAAGGCATAAGAAAAGTTTGCTTTGCAATGCACCACTGTCTTTGAGCCGACCTAGTCTGCTATCGATCTTGTAAAAATGGTAGCCGACGTCTCCCTCCTCGCTATCAGCGATTTTGGCAGATGCATGACCTGTTTCTCCTTTTGTGAAGGAGACCTCTCCGTGGGGAATTATGACTGCCCTTGGGCTAAGGTCGCTGATTTGTCCGACAGGACGAAGGACCAGCTTGTTTTCCAAGCCAGAAAGCGTGCCAAGACATTGGTCAGTGTCGATGATAAAACTCCTAAACTGGTTTGACCTAATCACGGTGTCGCCCGAGCCTAATCCGAATGAGATTCTGAGTCTGGGTAGCTCGATGTCGAGAAGAGACTGCGTCACGTTAAATGTTAATTGAATAAAGTTGTGCTTCTCAAGAGGCCGCAGGATCTCCGAAATCATTTTGGCTGTCTTGCTCTGAACATCTATGAGCGCCCCGGAACCGTTCTTAACCAATAACGCCCAGTCACCCGTGAAATCGAGTATAAACCCCTCTGTAGGGTCCCAGTCTTCGGAGGTTTTCCAGGCATTGGCTAGCGGCCTGAATTCGATCTTTTCCTCTCCGACAACAAGCCAGTGAGCGTAATTGGAGATTATTAGAGTAGGGAAGTCCCCTTGTAGTTTTGAGGTCGGGATTAGCTCATATGTCTTCCCGCCTTTGTGGGTGCGAATAATGAGGTCATCTTCGAACATGCCGAAGTGAACTTCGTGGCCATAATGTGACCCGGTTGCCGAAAAGCTCATTCTTTCCATGGTCGAAGGCCTAACATTGATAATCTGGTCGCGGAAAAGCCTTTGATACGTTCCGTGAGTTTGGTAGGTGGACGGTAGGGTGGACGGTGGCGAGCCATTAACGAGTAGACTTCCTGTCAAAATATTGTATTGAAGACGAACAGCTTTTCTGCCTGGCGTAGAAGATGAGTCTGCGATTAACAGGTGTTGGTGTGGACTTGCCACGATAGCCCACTCTGTCCCAGGGGAATACGCAGGCCAGCTGTTCTTGATCGCCGTGTCAAGACAACTGTTGGCTTCCCAGACAATTTCATGCCTTAGAGGAATTTCCGCTTCGTAGGAGAGTCTACGCCATCGGTTCAAAAATATCGTTAGTATTGGGTCTGGAGAGAATCCGTGGCATGAATGGTGATCTGCGACGATCATGGATGATTCAATGAACAATGATGCCTCTGTAGGGTCCTTTAAAACTAGTGGGAGGTACGAAGCGCCAATATCAAAGGACCCGTGGCATATGAGTGCCATCATTAGGACTCTGTGGTTCAAGTCCCGTCGTTCATCGATTACGCTGCTCTTGCTCAGTTTCTCAATTAAGTTTCGGGCCCAGTGGATCGATATGCGCCGGATTTCTGATAGATAGTCTAAGCATTGCCTCTGAACCGCATTGCTAGAAGAAGCAGACAAAAGTCTAGTCGCAAGGCTTAGAAATATGCAAAGCGCAATGTCGCTTTCCCAATTCCCTTTGATTCTCGCAAGCGCATCTCTTAAGCCGCCGAGTAGCGCCTTGCCGAATGGTTCTCGCCCCAAGACTTCATGGGCATCACGGGTCCAACCTTCCCGTGGCCTAGGCCCAGCCTGGTTGGCGGCTTGCAGAATAAGGAAAAATGTCTCTGGTTTGTTGAAGTTCAAAGTGGGGATGGTAAGCTGAGACAAAATGTTCTGCCACTGAACCCGGACACCACCTCTCAGGTTCCCAAAGGCTTTATACTCTTCCAGGGCCATGGTGGGGGGACAATCTATCTGTCTAGCGATGGCGTCGTTTACAGAATGCGAAGTGTTCAGGATCCAGCCCTTAAGGGGCTCTGAGACGGTTGGGGGAGGATATGAACAATGATGGGGGGCATGTAAGCCCTTCAGCAAATCCGGGATGTTCTCATTCAGTTGGGTGTCGTATAGGTCGTACCAACAGCCGTTCCTTATGCATACATTCTCTTCTGTTGCCTCGCTGATAGGCTTTTTTCCATCGTGGTGGACTACAATCGCCCTTCCTGCTGAGGCGAGCCTGAACCGTCCCTCTCTTGATGGTTTCGACTCCAGGACATTCCGCAGGACTTCATCGTATTGCGGGTAGTATAGGCCAGAGTGATCTCGGCCGTTTTTTTGCGATCGGCCTAATGCGTCCAGCAAAATGGTTAGCGTAGCATGTCTCCAGGCGAGGATCACTTCTGGAACCTGAAGCTCGAACACAGCAGCCTTTGCTTCAGTCTCATCGTCGGGAAGGGGCCATTCGAAAATTTGGATATTCATGGATCTTGCCCTAGAAGACGCTGTACAGCTGGGGCAATCGGGTGAATCTTGAGAAACCCAATCACCCCATGAATTTAATGCTTTTTTCAAAAGGTGAGGAGTTTCTATGTGTTCCTGCATGAGTCGGTTGTATTCCTGCTTAGAAGACCTGAGCTCTTTTAGCTTTTGATCTCTGAGGGCTGTAGCGCGTTCTATAATATCCTGGTACATGGTCTGGTGCTCCGTGGAACCTGCAAAAAAACGAACAGCGAATGATGATTTAAATCTTAGCCCGTTCTCCCAGGTCGGTCCAAACCTTGCCCCGGACTTCCGGCCCGCAAGGTAATCTTCGACCTTGGCGAGTCGGTCTAGCAGATTCTTCTTTGTCAAAACTAATGCGTCTAACACACCGCAAGGGAAGCCCGTTTCGTAGTCCCGTAAGAGAGGAAATAGCTTTGTAGCAGACAAGTCGCATGCTACCCACAATTCCATGATTGTTAACAGCATAACGGAAAAAGACTCAGGATCCCCGGAATATATCTGACTGGCGTTGGAGCGGTACCGCTCGATAAAATTCATGAGCAAACTGCATGTTCGTGAAAATACGAGGCTTTCGTCACGCTCGTCATGTTGCGGACGTTTCGTACCTTTGGCAACCGAAATTGCCATTCCCGTTTCACAGTCCCCACTAGGAGGCAGTGGCTTTCGAGTAACTCGACGGACGGATAGTGAATCGTTGGCGTCTTTCAGAGAATGAGCGCGTGTTCTATTGACTGGCGCCCTCCGCAGCTGCGGATGGGAGTCTTTGTCGGCGGTTTTACCCATGCGAAGGTCGTTGCTTGCACTCCTAGAGTGAGATTTAGATACCCCATTAAGCTCCATCCCACTCGAATTCGTCTCGGTCTCTATCTTTGGAGAAATAGGTGGCAGGCCTCTTTCGCGCTCTCGGGGAAGTGGAGGCGGAGGTGCCTCGTAATTTCGAACTTTACGGACAGATATCTGGGACTCCTCCATTATGGTCCCATGCCTAGAGGCTTGCATATCTTTCTTCTTCTCAGATCTATCCGGTCTGCGACTTGAACCCCGGTCCCGATCGCTCCCTCCTTTCTCCATTTGGGCAGTCTGCGGCTCCAGATCGGCGTCGACGACGCGTCGAGAATGCCGGATCTTATCTCGGGATGCGCTTGATTTGGTCAGTTTACAGGCCTTCCGTTCAGGGTATCAGCGAATGAGCTTACCGAATTATGTCCATAGCCGTCATGTTGCCTGCGATACTGGGGTTGATAAAAGCTAGAAGCTAGGGATTAAACCCACGGTTAGATGGGAGAAGAGAGAAAAAAAAGAGGAAAAAATTGAATTCTCTTTAATTTTTTTTATTTTTTTTTTTTTTGAAAATATAAAATTTTGGATTTATTTCGAAATATAGGTCGAAAGCTGGGCCATGATGGAATTTTGAGGGAGCTGATTTTCCTTGGTGGTGGCTCTTGCTTCTCTAGTTTGAAGCATTTCTGCCCGACCGGCCAACTGGCCGCTGGTTGAAAACAAGGCGGGCGCAAACTATCCAACCCGATTGCAAGGAGGCGTTCTCGCCTCCTCGGCGGATACACGCAGCCACAGGCAACACTCAGATGAAGCGCGAACTCAGGCGCAAACTAGAAGCCTTGAGCTGAAGATGCCTGCGAGGGGGCTGTGCGGTGCGAGGCTTGCCAGTGGTTTTACGGCGACACGTCAACATTATCAATGCTTTGACTGCAGTAGCGTTGTGGCTGTCATCTACTCCAGGCAGTGCTGTGTGCTGGAAAGAATTTATCAAGCTGAAGCCTTACCTTTCCTCTGGCCAACGAATTAATATATGCAAGGGGATAAAATTTTGCAAAAGTCGAATGAGAGACGGTCTTGTATTCATGCCTGATTTCTCATCGCCCCGATCCTGCTGAGGCCGCGCAGTTGGGCATTCTTGGTCCTCATTAATAGTGTCTTCCCCTTTTCGCCGCTAGAGAATAGTCTTGACAAAGCTCACGAGCCTCAAAAATTCGTTCTATTAGAGATACGATGGCTACCAAATCCAAAGCCAGAGATGAGGAAGCCTTCCAATACCAGATCAATCATGTGTTCCTTCCGCCAGAACTTCCTCAGAAAGATGACACCAGCCCTTTGCACGAAAAGGCGCTTATGGAGACGGTGAGCGCCGCCTTAAAACGCTTCAGGTCATATTTCCAGCCGAGCGAACGACCGGAACTGGACCGCTGCATCCGGATGGTGGGCAATATGATCTGCCTCCGAGATGCAAATGGCTTCCTGAACCCCGCAACACTCAATAAAGAGATTGTAGAACTGAGCAATGACGGTTGGTATTCGGCCAATGGATAATGAGTCAGCTTTAACGTGATTGGCTAGACACACTTGCAATCCATATTAGGAAGCAGAATGCCAGCCTTCTCATTACAAGAACCGGCGATGGGGTCCTATGCGAATCCTTCGAACTCCTCGCCCGAAACGAGGATGTCATGAACTGCAAAGGGAGACTCCGACGACACTTTCCCGGCTCTTCCGTCACGGTGAAACGCAGTCTTATCACCGACCCTACGTTCCGACAGCCCTTCATCGACCTCATCGTCAAGCTCGATCGGGAAACTGGACCTAGGAAAAAAGACGAGGTTGAAAGAGCTAAGAAGGAATATATAGGCGAAGAAATACACGCTGTTAACCCGTGGCGTGTCACAGAAATGGTTACGGGTTTGTTGCGCGGCCTCGGTCAAACATCGGAGGTCGAACGCATCTCCAAAAACACGAGAGAGGAAGCTCTCTGGGAGGGTAAACAGTTGCCGTGGCGCAGATCCCCACTATGGTTATTAATTCGAGTGTCGTTGCAACTCACTTTGGAGCGTTCTGGGGGCCAAGCCAGCTCACACAGCGAATTGGTACCCATTTACAAGGACTTCATGGTCTTCCTAATGAGTTACATCTTGAGTGAGGCTCGGTCGCAGAAACTACCTCATGACTTACTATATGTGATGATGGCAAAGATATCACGTCGCCTGATGAAGCTAAGGCCAAAAAAGAAGGCTAAATGGTTGAGTTTCACAGAGAAAACGATGCAGGAAGTAGGGGCGATGATGAACCGAAACTGGGAGAACATGCAATCTGGTGTCCGAGACACATTAGATCTCTCCGCTCTCCAAACACTTGACTTCGCCCAGGATACCGTCATAACCATGGACAACCTGCGATCGTACTTGAAGAAAATTTCTTCCCAGGACTACGCTTCCAACATTCCAAAGGCGAAGGTAGTGGAGGGCCCGTCCTTCCAGAGGAACGAAAAAATCTATTTGCCTAAGAGCGGTTTCAACCAGGACAGGGAATTCATGTTCTATGAGCTCGCCGACTTCGAAAACTGGGTTGCATCTAACCTAGAGAAGATTTGGGCTCTAGACCGTGAGCTACCTACTCACGGTGGAGGGGTAAATGGGACAAACCCACACGAAATCGCTGGCAAGCAACTGGGGCCTTTCACAACAGAAGTCAACTTATTTCCTTTCCTCATCCCCACGTCCTTCCCTATGAAGGATACAGAAACAGAGGATGGGTATATTATTCCAGGACTTGAATCATCTGCTGTGAAACATTTTGAGGTGAGCACGATTCTATCCGCTAGCTTGCCCATTGTAGCTATTACTAACTTGGTTTCTGTTTGTCGCTTTAGGGCCTTCATCGACAAGACAAACTACTCGAAAGCGGATCCGATGCACTTCTTGGGCCCGTGGACGATAAGTGGAGTTATACTACGGACAATTCTTTTGCCACCAGGTTTTTTAAGCGAGCGGGATGCTGGCCTGTGTTGTCCAAACAGCAATCTCCCACCCGCCTGTGCGAGCGTTGCAGCAATATGCGGATATTTGACGCCGGATTCGAGGTTTATCTTACCCTTTCGGGGTTATGGAAGACGGCGGAATTTTGTGAACTCTGCCGCTTGCTTCACCAAGTTCTGCAGCGGGCTAGCCCTATTTATCCCGTAAGGCCTGTCCGGATCTATAGGGAAGGGTCGAACTTGCTAGCGGGTGGTTTGGGCCAGCCCGTTCTTAGGATATGTGCCGGTCCAGATCATACGGCAACTCAGGCTACGCAGATAGGACTCCCAACATTGCCTCAAGCCGGAAGCCCGACCCATTTCAAATTACTCCATGAATGGCTTCGAGTGTGCGACGAAGATCATAAAAAGTTCGGATGTCATGCCGAAACCGATGGGAAATTGCCCACGAGAGTGCTCGACGTGGGAGATAAACACAATCCGGGCTTACTACGTCTATATTGTACAGACCAATCCGATCGAGGTAAATATGTTGCTTTGTCGCACTGTTGGGGTAAACCTACCCCTGAAGAAAGAGAGAGATCCTGCACGTTCACCACCAATATAAGCGCTCGATGCCAGAAGATCGACTTCAAAGGTCTCGCAAAAACATTCCAAGACGCAGTAACGGTGACTCGCGAACTCGGTAAGCGGTATCTCTGGATCGACTCACTCTGCATAGTTCAAGATGATCCGGCGGACTGGGAACGAGAAGCTAGACTTATGGAAACAGTGTTTAGCGAAGCCTATTGTACGATTGCTGCTACTTCCGCGAGCGGTTCTACCGTAGGGTTCCTAGGGACACGGCCGGCTAAACAGTACATTAGAGTTTCGGGTGGCTCAGATAGTCAGCTCTATCTTTGCGAAACCGTGGACGATTTCACAGGCGACGTAGTGGACGGAGTGCTCAATAAACGCGGGTGGGTGTATCAGGAAAGAGCCTTGTCCCGTCGCATGATCCATTTCACTGCCAACCAGACATACTGGGAATGTGGCCAAGGTATTCATTGTGAGACTATGACCCGCATGAAGAAGTAAGTTGGACTCACCCTACCGAATGCGACCCAGCGACAAAAATAATTGTTTCGCCATCTCATCTCCCTAGTCTCGCAATTTGAATACAATAATCTAACTTTTTTTTTAAAAATTTAGTCCGACAGCTCAATTCCTTGGGGATCCACAGTTCCCAAAGGTAGCTCTGCGACGGAACCACACCAAACGTATCCGTCTTTTCGAAATCCTCTTCGAGACTTACTCGAACTTGGGCCTTACAATGGCCTCCGATAGATCTTTCGCCATCGCTGGTTTGGAACGAAGAATGGCGAAAGCTCTGGAATCTGAAATCGCTTTTGGAATTTTCAAGTCCTACATACACCGCTCCCTTTTTTGGCGGAGGTCAGGCGATAAAATGATGAAAAAGATAGAGTATCCCAAGAACCGACCGGTGCCATCTTGGTCGTGGATGGCATACGACGGAACGATCACCTATGTGGATATCCCCACCAATGAGGTAGAGTGGAGCAGCGACGTCCAGTTATCTATCTCCAACACCCAAGACAGCAATGTCACACCGGACCCCGAGTTGAGGGCGTTAGTTGTTGGATTCAACATTATCGAAATAGCAAGGGAAAAATGGAGGCTAATCTTGGACGTGAAGGATGACGCGGATATCCAGAAGTTAAGATGTGTTATCCTTGGGAGGGAAATTTCGTCACATAACGGCCCTGATCAAATATACCATGTGTTAGTGGTCTCTCCTTCGTCTTGGCCGTATGTGGGATATGAAAGAATGGGAGTCGCTACTGTCCAGCGGAGACATATTATGATAGAGCAAGGAGGGCTGCAAGTGAAAATTATATAACCTGACACTGTTGAATGGTGTTTTTGCATTTAGATTCTTGTATAACCTTAGAGCAAGCCATTTTGATGAAAGATAGAACATGAATCTGCCCGAGATAATTTCTAGACGTAGCTAAGACGGATATATTGTAGATCGAGTAGAGCCTCTTGGACAGAAAACTTTTTAATTGGAATTCTAAACTTCTCTAGTGATTCCAGCTTTACTAGTTTATTCTAATAGCGATATGTTTATTATTATAGCCTAGTAATAGCTACTTTAGGCCCTTTATATTTACTTTAAAATACTGCTAGTTTTTATACTTATTTAATAGTAGTTTTTCTTTTAATAATTTATATAAAGTAGTAACTATTTTATATTTAATTAAGATATTATTTTATTCTAAAAAGTACTTAAAGTATTATAAAGTTATTTAACCTTTTAAAATTTACCAAGTTAAAATAGCTTCAAAGGTAAATAACTTATATAAATACATTAAATATATAAAAAAGAGCTTTAATATAATTCAATAACTCTTGTATAAGTAGTATCTTGTAGACGCTATACGTTGGTGGGCCTATATAGTTTAGTAAGAAGAATTTTTGCTCTACGACAATTCGACAACATAGGGACCGGCCACCCCTAGACGTAGTTTAGCATTACAACCTCTACATATACCTCTATACGGGACCCTATATACGATTTACGGCGGTAACACTTTAATTCTTGTTAATCTGTGTTCTACTTGCTCGGGTAAGTGGTTAGGCAGAACTTTAACCCAACTCTATAGTCTTTACGCACACCCTTAAAGGAATACGCCGATCCGACTTACTAAAGCCTTGTTATACATTTTATGCTACCCTCCTTTTATAATTATTAAATCTAAATCCTTCTTATAAGCGAATTAACTACGAATTATACGCATACCTATTCTACTGCCTGGAAGCATAAATGTCCCTTAGCCGACTTAGCGGCACATAAGGGGGTTGGCATCCCCTCCACGTAATTGCGGAGGTAGCACTTCTAAAAGCAGGGGCCTAGTTGGGGCCTAGAAAAAGGCACCCAAGTACGTCCGTTCGCTCTTCAGTAGGAAAGGGAGACGCCGCGAGGAAGTGACCCGTCGACGTCATTACTCGCGCGTTTCTTAGCCGATTTAACAAGCATATATACACACGCACATATATATACAAACACAAGATAGAGTTACAAGGGGCCGGGCCGGTCACTTCACACACTAACTATTAGCACACTTAATACACGGAAGTAACGGTTGTGAGGAAAGCAAGGATTTAAGGATATTTGGTACCCTCCCTAAAAGTACACTGTATACCTAAGGCGAGGTGCCAGCGTGGCAGCCTAACAGTGTTTCTCTCTAGGTCCCAGGGGATTTTTGTTCACTATTGCTAGGTAGACTGTCCTCATGGGCTCACAAAGGAACTGTAATAGACGTTAAACAAGACATAATAGTGATAATAATTAAATAGAGCTAATAGATAAGATTCCTGTTAAGCTAGCAATTTCTATCGAGTAGGTAGGCACTTACGAATAGTCTTAGCCGAATAGCTTAACTCGATCTGCTACAACTATAACCCAAGTACAGGTGAGTGATTAAGCATAAGTTAATTAGTAACAAGTATTATAAATAGGTTATTTAACATACCTTGTTACTATGGTATACAGTAGAAGGCACCCGAGGTTATAACCACCATATCAACAAACCCTCTTCGCCTTAACACGCCATATCCGCCTCAGAATTAAAAGGCTATTCTCACCCCAAAGACCAACTTTACCTTATCTTTACCCCATCTTTTACATCAAAAAATCCTCCTCACCTCTTCAACAGACCATCTCCGCCGTAGAAGGCCATTTTTTCCCTGAAAGGCCTCGGAAGAATATTTTTATCTCATCTCTACATCAACACCACATCATCACTACATCAACGTAACATTGGCGTTGCATCGACATTACATCAACAGACCCTCTTCGCTTTAATATACCACATTTAACAGCTTCAATTGGTCCTTTCCTCAGGCAAGAAATTTAGGATGTCTACGTGACCTAATCAACTTCATTACCATGGATCCCGGAACATGCGGCGTGGTGATCGCATGGTGCAAATTCCGCGACGCCGTAAACTTTCCATCAGAAGCTGCGGAGTTACTAGTCTAATTAGAACTGGAGAGATTTCGTTTCCTAACCTGGGGTCGGAACGCCGGTTTTGAGCAGAAAGCGTTCCACGAAAGTCTTCATCCTGTCTTTCCACAGGTTCGAGATCGTTTGGATAGGATCCAGGCTTTATTCCTAGATGTGAAGCAATTGCAGGACAGATATGGGGTTGTTGAACAGCCTAATAGTGATCCTACTCCTGATAAAGTCAAGGAGAACTTATCAACATGGGCACTGTCTCTATTGTCCAATGGCATCGGCATTGAAGAACCTAATCAGTCCTCAGATGAAGAAGGTGGCGAGCACGAAGACCCGGATCATAAGCAGAGGAGTGTGCTGCGCCGTGGCATTCATCGCCGCACTCGTTGGGCTATTCGAGATAAAGATCGATTGAAGGAGCTGATTGCGCTGTTCCAGGCTCATACAAACGAGCTCAATCAGCTGCTCACAGAAAGCCAGTACCAATTATTTAATCAGGACCTGAGTCGAGTTAATATGATCATTATCGGCAAGCTGGAAGACGACAGATCGCTTGATATGGTCGGCAAGGCCCTGGCTGGCGGAGTATATTTTCGCGACGTGACTACCTTGGCAGAAAACAAGGCAATAGCAACCAGATCTGAACCGTTTGAATCACGTACTCCTCGCAAACTCTTTTTGGAGGATCTTAATATTCCTGAAGGCGCTTCGACCCGTTTTCGCTTTGTCGCCACTCGGAAATCTGGATGCAATGATCAATATCTCTTTGAGAAGAAGCCTTTTGACAAGGATATCTTCCAAACAGATCGAGACACGCTCGAAAGCCGGATGAAAAGGCTCGCGGCGCTACTTAGCTCGGGCAGAAGCATCCGGTCCTTAGTCGCCGTAGGATATAACCTCGATTCCACGTCATATTGCTGGTGGATGGTTTTACTTTTTACCGCCAGCGGCAATAAGTTCCAATATAAGGATGACAGGACCCATTTCTTTGAATTCAAAACTTGGATCCGTGCATCGCGTCTTGGCTTCTTTAGAAACCCGCTTCCGCCTCGCGAGTCTCCTTGCTAAAGCATACGCCGAGTTTTTCAGTAGCATTTGGCTCCACAAATGTATCTGTAGCGACAACATCCTTTTATTGGACCCCGAAGATATCCTATCAGCTACAATCGTCGGATTCGAATACTCTCGCCAAGAGACTGAACTGCAAAGCATCGACAATGCCAAAGATGCCCGCAATCTCGAGCATGCCATCTATAGACATCCGAATTGCCAAGGTGAGGCGGCAACAGGCTATAAGATCCATTACGACATTTACTCTTTTGGCCTCGTACTTGCTAAAATCTCATGGTGGATATCTATAAAGAATGCCATGCTCGCCGCTATTCCAACAGTTGCTCCTCCGGTCAAGATCTTGCTCAAAATGACCACTTCCCATCGGCCGGAGGCAAAAGAACTCCAACGTAGAGTTCTCTTGCTTGTTGACGGAGATATGTCTTTTCGAGCGAGGACTGTCTATCGGGATGTTGTACGCTGGTGTTTGGGATTTGCAGACAAGGCAAACACTAAGGAAGAAGAATGGCACCCTGCGCTGGAGTTCAATGATCGTGTGGTTGTTCCGTTGGAAAGCCTCGTACGAGCGTAACTTGATCAATCATCAGACAAAACCTCACAAATTTGCTCATATGGGGAGTTGATATATGCCGCTATCATAATTATGCTAAATGTAGCTTCTATATTTCATGATGCCCTGGCAGCTCCGATACATGACGGTTACTATCTGGCTGTAACAAGGTGTACTAATGCAGTATCGATTTGCGGTTCTCTACCACTTTCAAATCCGAGCTCTTTACCCTGGAGTTGGAATAAATGCCACATGCACGTCTGTTGGGCTCTTTGGAAGGAAGGAATGGAGTGTCTTTGAATGAACGTCTTGAGCGTCTTCAATTATTTGATGATAGAAGAGGCTATACATATATGTGAAAGACTGTGGTAAAGAACCGTCTTATAAGTAGTGGCAAAGAATCCACTAGGAAGCTCTTAATCAAATGAATACTAATTAATACTAATTAGGTTAGTTCAACACGGTCCTAGGTACGGCGAATAGCTAGGTGTCGAACCAAAAAGACCGGCCTTGTTGGCCGTAGCCGAATAAAACCCCATACAAGTTCAACAGAAGGTGATGGGACAAAGTTCAAAAACAAAAACAAAACTTTCAATCGTCTACCCCTCACACAACCCCTCTGCCTCTAGAACCTACAATAAGCTTTGTATCTATCTTTCAATATGCCGGGTAAGAGACACGACTAATTTACGTACGATAGCTTATTGTTGTAGCCGGCAGACCCAGAATTAATCTTGACCAGTACCAAATCGAAACGACCGCGGTTTTCTATGAGAACTTTACCCTTAAACACGTTGCCTTATAGCTCTACAAACAATATAATCTTTACATAAATTTCTTGTATAATTCAGCGGCGTTTCCAGACTTGGGAGATCGCCCGGCGACTTCCAATCAAGGTAGAAAAGCTTATAAATAATCGAATACAAGAACCTTTTTTTTCCTTTTTTCAAGGAGTAGCTTTAAGGATAATAATCTTCTTTAGGCTTTATATAGAGAAGGTTATATAATAGGGAAATATTCTTTTATGTAACTTTAGTTTAAGCTTAGCCATTAGCGTTATATATGTGAAGTTAAATAATATTAATAGGCAAGGAAGATTATATAAAGGCTAGTTGGTATAAAAGCTTAAAAAGAAGTAATTAAAAAATATAATCGAGAATATCTATATACCTACTTTAGCTAAGAAAAGTATATTATTATATAAGATTAATTATTTTAAGCCTATTATACACTTAATTATAACGCTATAAAGAGTTAAAAATAAAATCTATAATATTATTAAGAAAAAGTATCTTATTTTCGGGCCGTACTTTATCTAGTTAATTTATAGTTATAATAAACTTAAGCTATATAAGGTAGAAATTTATATATATATTAATATATATTTATAATATATTATTAAAGTATATATTAAAATTTCTATTTGTATATATATTAGCTACCTTTATTAATTTCTTAAAAGTATTAAGAAATTATAGTAATAGCTCTAGTTTAAGAGCTACTATTTATATATTATAAGCGTAGCAAGTTAAAGAATTAAGGCTAAGTAATAGTAGCTATTAAGAGATATCTTTTCTACTAGCAAGTAGGTAACTTTATATAATATCTTTTCCTTCAAAATTTAATATATATTAAAAATGCTTTTAATATTTTTAAATATAGAATCTATTCTTAAAGAACAATCTCATAGATTAAATTAGTATTGACGCGCTTTATTTCTTAATTACGAACGCCCGCATCCGACCAAGACAGAGATTCATGGCTGTTTCCCAGCCTCGGCCGATAACTGAATGAGTTGGAATCTAGACTCAAAGGGGCTGGAGAAGGAAGAGAGTTGCGCAAGCATTCGCGAGAAGAACGATGATACACGGCCCGGGCGGTGACAAGCCGCCCTATCACAGCTAAAGCGGTTTTCTGATGACCGCTATTCGCGGGCTGACAGAAAAGGCGACAACCTACCGCTTTGTTGATCGCCGCCATATAGATAGCGGGAGCCGAGCACGTGTGAAGATACGAAGTAGCAAACCGGCTACAGTCTTTGGGAAGGCAGCAGCATTCTAATTGCTTTGAGAGGTTGAAAAGTCTACACCTTGCATGCAACTGAAGAAGCTCTGTAGCCCAGAGGAGATATTAAAGGTGAGCAATAGGCACAGACGAAGGAAGCTGGGAGCCATTTTTGCCACCAGGAGGACCACTGTTCCGGTCGTCTCGTAAAGCAAAAGCCACGTGCAAGGATACTCTCCATAATATTTGACCTGGAGAATGCATAAACTGTTACACCGCGGTGAGCGGTGACATGGGTATGTGAAACAAAATAATTAGACAGACTAGAGATGAGTATTAGAGGTTACAAGCATTTAACCGTCAACCGACCGAATAGTAGCGTTAAATTACCGTATAAAAAGTTAGCAATCCTTGTACCACAGGAAACGACCCGAATAGATAACAGGACGCGGTATAGGCGAATCGTCATTCCATATCCTAATAGATCATAATTCATACATATCCATTGGAATACTGGTCTTGAAGACATGAATAATCCCGGCAACTCCTAAAGTAAAGCAATCTTCTGGACTATGTCGGTCGAATTGGCCCAATAATCCAGGAATCCCCACTTGTCGACAGGTGCGCGAATTTCAAAGCAATCGGACCAGCTCGTGCCGTTACCTCCGGAGTATTTCTGGCCTGCCAGCAGTGCCGGGGCTTTCACCAGCGGGCCAAAGCTGTCGACGACGTATATCGATTTCGGCTTCTGTTGTTGCAGCGCGGTGAGCACGAGGGCCGGAACGGCCTGCGCTATAAGACCCCAGATGAGATGTGGAGCCATATTTTTATAGAGCTCGCCCCATTCTTGACTTTCCTCTCGGTTTGCCGCTTCGGTTGCTGCTCGGGTTGAGACCCGGTTTCCCAACTTTGTCGTTTCCCACGGTGACGGTTGTGCTGTCGGGAGAGGGGTTTGATCAGAAGCTTCTTTCAGTTGGTCCAGCCCTAGTTTTATACCGTGGACGAATGACAAGACCATGATAACGGCGACAATGGGCCAGACGATGAAAACGCCGATTCCTCCTATGTACTCCCAAATCCGGAGATAGTTGGCCGTTTTAATAATGTTTGGATCCTTTGGTGCAATTCCCGTGGTAGCGTTCAGCCCGCAACCGACATACTCTAGCTGCTGGCAACTTGCAACGGGGAGCGGGCAGTTGCCACCGACCAGTGACCATCGAGAGTAGTATTGATCATCCCTATGCACAACGCGCAAAGCCGATTGCCACGCCGGGATGGCCACGAGAAGCGAGATGCCGGAGGCGATGAATTTGATCCACAGGTTCAACCGTGGTCGATTGTAGAAGACATCGAGCATAGTGAATTGGGTAAGGGCGTTGGCGAGGAATTCAGCCTGATAAAGATCTTGGGTCGGAATCAAGGGATTGTGCATGGACTGAATGGCCTTGCGGACAGAGGCAAAGACCCGATACGCCGAGTAGCAGCCGTGGATAATTTTTGCGTAAGTCTTGAGGCTTGTCCCCTTTGGAATGCCGTACTCGTCACCGCGTTTGATGAAATTTTTGATGTCGCCGATGTAACCGACAAACGAGAGGGCGTAGCCGAAGGTAAGGACCAGCCATGGTGTTGGGATGGATTGCGGTGTATATATCAGGGTAGCGTTCGTCGTGTGACTTGCGTCAAATGTGCCATGCGTTAACGAGCTGGTGTTGAAAGGCGACGGGCCGGTGATCGTAAGGTTGAAGTGGAACACCCCATACGACAGAGATTGGTTTACCCAAGACATTTCACCGAAGCTTTTCGCTCACCAAGGGGTGGCCTTTGGGCTGTGAATATAGAGCAGAAAGCACGATGGAAATGCGACAGGCTTTCTTCTCATACTCGAGCTTATCATATCAGAACAGTGGCCTCTTTAGAGGCTGCAGCTCCTCGGTCCTGTGATGGACGCCATATTCAGCCGCAATATTTATTTCTCGTTAGGTTAGGCTAAAGACATTGGGTGGCTGTCAGGCGTTAGGCTCTCTAGCTCAAATGACGACGTGGGCAAAGTCGACACGAAACCACGCCAAGGGCTTGAAGAGCGAGAGAATAATAGCGCCCTTGGATCGTCCGGCATCATTCACCGATGCTATCTAAAAATCTCCAGAATTGAGGACGTATAACACTCTGCGATTATGGTTGCAACGGAGAAGCTCAAGGTTTGTTTAGGTTGATTTAGGGTTAAGCCTAACCCTGATTGGGTGGGATATATTGTGGCGACACGCGCTAATCAATTTTAGATTTACCCACGCCTAGTTAGGTAAAGTGTTAGTGGCCAGACCCGCGCAGAGCCTCGCGTGGCGGGTAACATAACGCCAGCACAATGGGCGCAAGAAGCGAGTTCGCCGCAGGCAATAAGGCATCAACAAGAAACGGAAGCGTGTTAATTTATCCTTTGCCGTGAATTAACCTTTCACAGTTAGAAAGAATTTCTATATTACAACGAGTACGATCGTATAGAATTTATATATATTAAGGCCGTTGTGCTGGATTAATTCGTACATAACTACCTCATGCCTTGTTGCCTGCGACGTGCTTCGCTTCTTGTGCCCACTGTGGCAGTGTTTGATTTGATTTGATTTGATTTATTCTTACGCCCCGGGCGTCGTGTTGTGGTCCTGCGTGTATCTAACGGCTGAACTTCATTTCGTTGCCCTCTGGTTCATTATTGGCTCTTCAGCACCAGGACTCACGTCCAACCAATCGAACGAGCATTTCCAGTTGATCACGGGCCAACAGTAGGGACGTGCCACAACGCACGGTACTTCTTAAGGTCCGTGATCAACTGGAAAAGTACTCGTTGAATTGGTTGGACGTGTCCTCTGCTCAGCACTCCGATTGCACAACGGCAACACCCATTGAAGCCCCCTCCTGCTCCCTATCCTCCTGCGTCTTCGAGAGCCCTTTCCCAACCGTCTATCTTCAAGTTACCGGCAGGCTACCTTGGAGTGTATAGAGCTCATGTTCCAGGTATTGGAGGGCCTATAACCTTCCTATGGTGATCGCTGTCGAACTGGCACGGATCTACAGTGGCCAAGTATTGAACTACACCCTCCCCCCCTGTACGGCTCGTACACGTCTGTGCACATCCGTGTATCGAATGTTCGAGAATCCTTGCAAGTTTGTATATAATTCCCAAACCCGGAATGATTACAGACGCCTAAGCTTCCTATCGTTATAAATGACGGTTTTAACCCCCTACCGGCACCTCACTCGTGATAAACACCTACAGATCCAAACTCTCCGCAATTTAGGCCTCTTGTACGGCCGGATAGCATAGTAATTAGGCCTCTCCCGGAGCACTGTCCAGAGTTGTATTACCGGTTCTACTTCTCTAACAAAACTCCGTTGTTAAAGGCCTCTACTAAGTACCCTAATTCGCCATAGGCTAATCCTTTATACAACTTAGAACGCTATATAAAGAAGAAAGCCTTAAAGGCAGATTACTAAAAAGCTCGAAATTAGTATATTAGATAAGGTTCTTACTACGGTATTTCATAAGAAGGGCTACTACCGTTAAAAAGCTGCTAAGAAGCTATTTATTACACCTTAACAAAAGCTAAAGCGGCTATAGTAGGCCTATAAGCATCTAGAGTGGACTAAGAGTAATTAGGACCAAGTTGCTTAGACTAATAAATTCTCCTTTTGCCTTTTCTTCGGCGATATATTTGTTACTTAACTACCTGAGAATAAGCTTTATCCTAACCGCCTTATTCCACGGTTTTAAGGCTATTTAGAGTGGATAGTTTGGGGTCTAATTATACTAAGAAAAAAGAGACCCTTGGCATTCTTTAAAAAGGAATAGGGTAGTGTAACTAGCTAAGTTTACTGTGAGAAGATTCTCCCTTATATTCTTGCATTTCGTAAGGTATACAAGGGCGACGTTATTAGGCCTAGAAATATAATTCATATAGAAGATGGATTGCCAGTTCATAATGCTAGGCTAAACGAAGAGGAGTATAGATGGCATAATATTATCAAGATGTGGTTTCCTGCCAATTCACCAGATCTGAACCCTATTAACCATATTTAGAAGAAGCTACAGGATGAGGTATACCGTCAGCAACCTCAAACATCGCAGGAGATAAGGCAGGTACTGTAGGAGGAATGGGAGGCCCTTGATTTGGGCGAGATATCTAGGATCTGCCGTACTATGAGGACTAGGTGTGAGGCAGTTATTGCAGCAGCAGGAGGGCCGACAAAGTGGTGATTACATAAAGGATTGGTATTGATTTGTATGTAAAATTGAATGAAAAGTATGCCGGCCCTTGCGTAGCGCACAAGCCTACCGCACAGACGTGTATGAGCCGTACAGGGGGGGAGGGTGTAGAAACAAATTCAAGGAAGACAATATCGAACTCTCGATCTAAACTGTTCGGCAGTTCGACAGACCCTTATAGCCAACGTCCATGACGGTTGCTGCCATTAGCAGGAAACTTAAAGTAAAGGCTACTGGGACAGGCTAGTAGGGCCTATTATCCATCATAGTAGTTAGCAATATAAAGTCGGGGCAAATACTAAACCTAGGAAGGGCAGTGATTCGCTTTGTTCTATGCTCCGTTATAATTCCGTCCCGCATACCTTGACATTCACTACGCGACCACTCGATGCCTCAATCTACCAAAATTCTTGCTAGATGGTGTTGGGTTCTGCTTGGTGGGTATCGCACTCACCTGGCAATGCCTCCCCAGACCGAGTACGGCATTCGTCGATTATCGGAGCCTGAGTTGGGGCGGAAGACACGCGTGGGAGGATTCTCGGGAGCTGACAATGCTAGGGAATAGACAACATAAAGATCGTAACAGTGATACTCATGGGTTAATGGATGGAGAGGCTTTATGTACTGTACGTATTCAGACGATTACATTGCGAGAAGTTAATGGCGAATGTGACGAAACCAATGCCTGCTGGGTGAGAAAAACAGCTCATGAGAATAATATATAGTCGAAATGTTATGTCTTATACCCAGTTGTCTCAACAAGTCAAACCCTCCGCAAGGCACCAAGGCCACATATGGCTAGTGCATCAGGTGCCTCTGAAAATCTCTATGGAGGGTCTGAGGGGATCGAGGCGCGTTTGTTAGCAACTTTCAAAGATTTACGACGCGATTTACTGTCGAACTGCCGAACAGTTTGGTTCGAGTGTCTTTCTTGTCTATTGTCTCTACAAAATTACAGCCTATATATACTAAGAGAATGTGAAAAAGAATATTCTAGAAGAAGTGGCAAAGAATAGAAGAACTGATGGCGACAAATCTACTAGAAGCTCCTAGCTAGTTCAACACTAGGCCACTGTAAATCCGTGCCAGTTCGACAAAGATAGATCTCCAGTTCATGCTGCAAGACTAAATCGAGAGAAGTACAGGTCGTATATCCTTGTAAAAATGTGGTTTCCTGCCAATTCACCAGATTCATACCCTTTCGAGAATTATGGAAGAGGCTTAAAGTTGCAGTTAACTGCCAGCAACCACAGTAGTTAAAGGCGGGTGCGGCAAGAGGAATGGGAGGCGTTTGATTCAGGTATAATACACAGTCTCTGCTGCAGTATAAGGGCGAGGTGTAAAGCAGTGGTGCGACAAGGTGGTGATGTTGAACTAACCTTACTGAATCCTCTGCTGCCTGCTCTTAGCGTTCATATGATATAGGCAACCTCACTGTTGACTGATGGAGGCTGCGCTACTACAGGCAGAAGTATAGGCAGCAACGGTATTAGCGAGCAATTCTAGTGTATATAAGGAGCCTCCACCTCTGAGATAGAAAGACAAGACACTCATTCAATTCCTTCTAAAGAGTCCGACAGGTGATTACTAAAAGAAAAGCTATTAATTTGTACCCAAAATTGTACGTAAACGTATACTGAACCTTGCGCGGAGCACTGTTTTATTGCACGGACCTGGCCAGGCCGCACAATAGAGGGG
>KV745270.1:0-28545 GCA_001692735.1 Lepidopterella palustris CBS 459.81
CTTCGGTGTAGTACAAAACGTTGGGTAAGGAATCGGAATACATGATGTTCGGAAGGTATATATATATTGCCATAGTCTATGCGTGACGCGTAGACTGTACGTAATCGGGTGGCTAGAAGGAAGGAGCCATCTGTACTCGGGCAGTCACGGGTCGTTACCGTGACACACCGTATTAAGCTGCGTGGTGTTGCAGAGTACGCGCTTAGGGATTGCGCTTATAGGTTTGGGCTTGTTCTGAATATAAGGGCTTCGTGGATAGGGTCCTTTTGGTTTGTTAGGCGTTCAAAGTCTAATATAGACACCTTGCTCTTTCTCCCTAATCTAGAGCTGGTCTTTCTTGTTCGCCTACGCGCCTGGTCACCTAGGATCTCCTTTTTCTTGAGCCAAGTATGTACTATTAAAGGTGGGATATTGATTTTGGGTAAACGCGCGATTTCTCTAAGAGACGTCGCATTTTTCTTGGTATTATAGGCGTTAAAAAATCGGCAGCGTTTAAATAGTATCATGTTCTCGATATTTAGGACTGCTAGGAGGCGTTAAAGGTGGCATAATAGCGCGTTGAAGTAGTTTGTTATTGATATTGTTTGGTGGTGTGGCTCCTGCGCGACGAATTCCTGCAGACCCTCTGTCTCTATAATTATGATTACATGATTTATGACTGCGCAAGAGGTAGCGCAGATTGGAAACGTCTAGGACCTTTCGTGGCCGAACGCGTGTTCGCTGTTGCATGGCGCTGACTCGATGGCTGCAGCCTTCGACACTTGTCCTCTCTGCCATCTCATTCAACCACCACAGTATGCTACCATGGATAAAGCCAGTTGGGTACTGGCACAAGGATCCTCTGATTCGTTATGTAAACAAGCACTTTACAATAATGTCTGTCGCACTACCCTTCAACATCGTGCCCGCGGTCGACAATCCAAGAAAGACAAGGATGATGGCCAGCTTTATCTCTATCCATGGGAAGAGAAAGCCCTTGTCAAATTCCTGGCGCACCAAGATGCGCTTGGGCGCTCTGTTCGAGTAGGGTACATACGTTCAATAGCCTTTAGCCTTGCCTGTCAACGAGATCCAGATAATAGGTCAAGTAAACCTCCCTACAAGAACTGGCCGCAGTTCTTTTATGAAAGCCATGCCGAACTTACCGCGAGCAAACAGCAAGCGCTGGACTGGAGACGGTTCGACATATATGACAAGGTTGTACACTGGTTCGAGGTGATTGGGCCAGTGCTGCAACATTCGGACATACCTCCATGGAATGTGTACAACTATGATGAAACCGGCACCCTGCTTTCGATGCCAAACAGTGTCAAAGTCGTTGTCAGCAAGAATAAAAAGCGAGGTCGAAGAGGTGCGCGTATTAAACATACAAACGTTACAGCTATAGAATGTGTGAGTGCTGACGGTAGGTATCTGAATCCAATGATAATCTGGCCGGCGTTACCGCACAGAGCAAAATTGGACGACGGATGATACTCCTGGATGGTATTATGCGTTGTCCGATAAGGGTTACACCGGCTCCTATATCAGTTTCCAGTGGCTCAAGCATATTTTCGATCCCGAAACAAAAGAGCTTGCTAACCAGAAACCACGCGTACTAATCGGAGATGGCTTTGGGACGCACGAATCGCTCGAAATCCTCCAGTATTGTTTCGATAACAATATCATTCTCCGCCGAATACCCTCCCATACATCGCACAAGCTTCAAGCCTGTGATGTTTCAGTGTTCAGCTCTCTAGCTCTCTGAAGACAGCCTATCGCGAACAGGTCGAGCGACTGGAGCGAGGTTGCGTAGGAACGATTGGTAAGGAGCACTTTAATTATCTATACAGCCCTGCAAGAACCAAGGCGTTCACATCTCGCAACATACGAGCTGGGTGGTCCAAGGCCGGTTTGTATCCCTTCAACCCTGACAAGGTCCTGAGCGACGTGCCAAAACCTCTCCATCAACTAACGGCTCCGGATCTCAACGTGACGGAGGTAGGCTCTTGTACGCACGAGGTACCGCATACGCCTGCAACGCCAGTATCAGCAGAGGCTCTTACGTCCCTGTCGAACGTGATTAAACAGATCCCCAACGACGAAGCGAACAGACAGTACAAAGACAAACTGCAACAGAAGCTCATCAACGCCGCTCAATTATGCTTTGCGGAACGTGCCACCTTACAGGGACAAAATGAATTCCTAGCCCAAATCAATAACGAGGGCAAAGTCCGCCGATCCACCAAGTCCGATGTAGTAGGGAGGGCAAAGGTCATGGTCTGGGAGGACATAGTGTTGAACTGGCATGGGTCTACAGTGGCCTAGTGTTGAACTAGTTAGGAGCTTCTAGTAGGTTATTTTCTTCGTATTTGTAATTGTTCTGTACCGCTTCTTCTAGAAGGTTCTCTACCATATTCTCTTAGTATATATAGCCCCATCTTTTCGTAGAAACAATACAAGGAAGACAATTTGAACTCCCGAACCAAACTGTTCGGGCAGTTCTACACATAGACAAGGCAAGAACAGAGCTTGCTGCTAAAAAGAAGGGAAAGGAGAACAAAAAAGCTAAGAGAGAAAAGAAGAAGGCTCAAGACGAAGCTCGAAAGGTCGAGCAAGAAGCTAAAAAAGCTGAGAAAGAGGCTCGGAAAGCCGCGGGCAAGAGTACGCGTGGACGGAAGTGCAAGGCATGTCCGGCAACAGCAGATGCGGCCGAGCCAAGCACTAAGTCGCCGCGGATGAGCGAGATGTCGGTTCCTGTGGTCCCTCAGATGGACTGGTTGAGCGAGGAACAACGGATTGCACCAGTGGCGCGAATGATGTGATATAGCAGCAAGATGGGTGGGACTTGGGTCTTTGTTTCGTCATTTTAGATCGGTTCGCCGTTGCAAGAGTGATTGCTGTATTTAGAAATGCAATGAACTTCTGCCCATGGTCTTTGCTACTCATTGATCCATGTTTTCAAACTAACCTGCGTGATGAAAAGACTATCATTAGACAAAATCAGTTACACCAGAGTCAAAACACTCTCCGGGAAATGAAGAAACGGAAACCCTTCGCCAGCTCTGCGACCTAACAGGGCAAGCCCAAAGCGTTGATAATGTGTTGATCCCGGCATCGTCGGCGTCAATATCAGATACACATCAGTGAAGCCTCCGTCATCATTATACGCAGGGAACTCGGCAACTGGCACACAATAGTACATCTCTTTGGGCATGATTGGGGACGGGTGCTCCCAGTAGTCCAGATAGCCGCTTAGGTCGGTAGCAATATCCAGCGGCCAGCCGTTATAAGGATCTCCACGTCGAGCGATCGGATACCGAAAGTCATCAAGACGATTGTACCAGGAGCGGACGTCCGAGTCGGCAAGTTTGAGGTGGAGCGAGCGCGTGTTTGGATTGGGAATGATTCGTTCCCACCACTGTTGAGCAGAGTGAGCACTTGAAAGACAGAGAGGAAGACGGCAAGAGGTACTTACTGCTGCTGGGATCAGTCGGCCGGACAGTACGATCTCGGCGAGCAGTACTTCGCTCGTTTCGTCTGCCCCGGCTGGCACGCAGCTGGTGTCCACGATCTGGATGTATTCCTGGGACGGGGGCTGTTCTGAGCAAGGGTACTCCACTCTGCAGCCGACGGATGCCCAGGACCAGCTTGGAGCACGCCACTGGGCAGGTCGCCAGGACGGCTTCTTCGGTGTTGGATCCTCGTTCTCGGTGTCGACTTTGGTCACTCTCCACAGCAGGTCTTCAATGAGAGAATTTCTCCACAGACCAGCGAGGTACGTGTCGTCTTGTCGATGACTCTGCATCTGCTTCGCCAGGCCTGATATGGCAGGCAGTTTGTCCTTGGCGAACGTCAATTTCAGACTGGAGTACGCTGCCACAATCTTCCTCCACCTGACCTCCAGATCGTCCGTGCTGCCCTGCAGAGATAGGACGTGATCCTCCTTGGGAAGCATACCGTAAAAAGACGGATCGTGGTAACTTGTGGGACCTGCACATTCGCACGTAGTGTGTTCCATGCATTCCCAGAACATCTCGTCGTTGGAGAAATGAAGCACCCTGGGGGAGAGCAGGATCTCTTGGTAACACCAGGCACGATCAAGAAGCGGAAAGTCTCGCAGCCAGAAATAGTGCTCCTTGTCTGGGGCCCTGCCGTAGTAACCTCCAAAGGTGGTGTGATTCAACGGCGTGCGGAAGTAGAAATCGTAAGGCTTGCCGTCAGCACTGTGGCCAGTGAGTCTCTGTGCCTTGCTCTGCGGCGACGCGTCTGTGAAACAGCCTCCGTGGTCGCTAGTAGAACCGGTGGCAGCGATGGTCAGGAACGATCCTCGGTATATGTCGATCATCTTTGCGGACTCCTTCATCCAATCCTGTTTGCTGTCCTGAATAATACAGAGCGAATCGATCCAGAGATATCTGACCTTGAGCCAACGTGCTAGAGTGATCGCGTCCTGGAATGTCTTGGGCAGGCTAATCCATGGGATATTGGCCTTGTTCTGGTCGATTGTGAGAGCGGTGGTTTTCGCGGGATATCTGGCATCGCCCCAGCAGTGGCTAAGGCATATATAGCGGGCGGCCTCATTCCCCGTGGTCTCATATAGTTGTAACGAGCCTCCCAACTCAGGCGCACCGAGATCGAGAACACGTCGTGGTAAATTTGCGTTCGAATTATTTTGACAATGTTCATGCTTCTCAAGACATTGTTGTAGCCAACTCGAAGCTTTACGAAATGCCTCTTCTGAGCCAGAATCCTCTATGACCAAGTTCGCAGTTGACAAGTCCGTTGTCGAATCTGAGCGGTCTATGAAAAAAAAAATTAAATTGTAGATGTTAACGCCAAGTACATACATACAAGCGGTCATTGCTACATGAAAGGAGTGCGCCATACCTGGTGGAACGAAGATCTCAAACCCACATACTCCGTCTCCATACTGCGGATGTGTGTTGGCATGCTTATCACAGCCAACACCAAACGACGACCACTTCCCACCTATCCATTCGAAATCGGGCTTTCTCGACTGGGGGGCTTTGGGCACATGCCGCATGATGATCTCGCGGATGGCCTGGCAATAGAAGCATCCCTCGTCTGCGAACGCCTCGACAGCCGCCATCTTTGGTTTTATCTGCATTCGCCTCTTGGGACAGATGACGCACTCGCCGCGCCTCAGCGACGGCCGATCCTGCGACAGCCACTTGTGATGCAAAAGGTGGTCGTGGTGGTAGTTCTGTGCGACGTCCCCACGGGAATTGTTGCGTAGGATGTCGTGCAATTTTTCGCTAGATTCCAGGGACAACTCCGTGCCCTCGCTGGCCAAATGTCCTTCGTCTTCGTCTTCGTCTTCGTTTTCATCCGAAGAGGACCTCAGCACGTAGCTCTCTTCATCATCATAGCTGTGGTCCGAATGATCAGAGTTGTATGCATTGTCCTCGACCAGTTGAGCGTAGAGGCTTTCCAGTACAAATGCAGACTGCTGACTTGGGCTATTGATATCTTCAGAGTCTGCCATCTCGCATCTGGCCAGACACCTATATTCGAACTGGCGCGAGTTACCATAAAAGCAGTATCCCTGTCTTGCCAATACCACCCAAAGATCCGTGAACCTGGTCTTGGTGTTGTTAATTTGTTGGCCTGTCGTTGCGCCCTAATTCAGAGTTTATCCATGGCTGAGGACCTCTAGCGCGGATTGAAAGGAGCCGGACTGAGAATCAAGCCACAGGCAGCCCAGTTACGGAGTTTTAGTGTAATGCACACCGTACATAGCTTTTCAGAGCTATGATTGGGTCGGATAGGCGGAGCTCGTTTCGGGCCGACAAGCCTCGGATTAGGAGGTACCGATGAGCGTGGCAACACGGCATGAATCGGCCAGCGCCAGTCGCCACAAGGCTGGTGAGAGCTTCTCAGCCTGAACATAAGCCTCCGAGGTTGGTGTTTTATCACGTGTAGTCATCGAAAATGAAGAAAATTCAGAAAGGGAGCATAAATACGAGTGAGACTTTGCGACTGCTTTCAAGACAAAGTATCTGGGGATGTGGCTCGCCACGCCGGGTGACTCGTGACACCGGGATAGATGTTACTTATTATGGATAATTTCGCTCTGACCACTGGTTCACCTACGTCTTGAATCTCGATACAGTAATCGCGTTTCCTGTACTTACTGCTTCATATTTCCAACTCCTTCGCACTATACATAACAGAGCCATAACAGTCAATCTTACAACAGTATAGATGACCGCAAATTAAATCTCCGCCATGGAACCCATTCTCTTAAAGGCCTCTGTGCACCAACATCACAGGTGACGTGTACATATGCTTCCCACACAGGAAATAGTAGCTAGTTGAGAAGATAATCATGCCGCCACACATCACGATGGCCCAATTCATGGTCGCAGGCACGACCGGCGTTGCCGTGGGAAAGAAGCTAAAGACGAATATAATGCGAGGAAGCACAGAGACAGGACGTTAACGACGGCGCTGTAGCAACCGAGATACCAGCGGTGGGCCAATCGAGAAAAAGTATCGACGTCTTGGGCAGTGTAATGAGGTATCGGCTTGTTCGCCATCCGTGCACAGTCCGACAGAGCTCTGGCATGCGAAGCGCTGCATCGGAAGCATAATAAAGGACAAGATGTACTGAGCTGACTGCGTCTAGCCCAGATATAAGTCAGGTTGCACGTGATATCGTGAGAGACAGTAACTTCCTTCTGTTCACTTCAGTAGAACCTTTCTTCTTCTTCCTTAGCTCAGCCTTCGCTGAAATGAAGCCCTTTTAGCTATCGTCAAGCTAGGCCCATGACACAAGGAATCACAAGAACGGGCTGGCCGCCCTCCCTGTCAGTGTCCTTGCTCAGCAGGGGGTTGTAGAACCTTCTTTAAAAGCTGACTATATATAAAATACCATTGAAAATGAAGCTGCAGAAACTGTAGATTCCTTCATACCCAATATCGTTTGCAGGAGACGTGGAAACCACCCTTTAGCCATACATCAATACGGAAACCCCTCCAGCGTCTACCCGGGGAACGCACTTCTTATCCAGGGAAAGCAGCCGAATCTTCTCTTTATCCGACTTATCTCGGTAGGCGCAGGGATATATTATCCGGACGCTGTTATTACCACGAACGACGGATGATGGTTTAATCGCCAATATTCTCGATAATTAAAACTTCATAGAAGCAACGAGAAAGGCCTCTAATGCTTAATACCTCTATTCGGAAACACCTCGTTTACCGATCTGTAATGAACACCCTTTACCGACGCCTTACTTATTAAAAGATTGCTTAATTGGATGGCATATAGGCCTGCAGGCGTACCCTTATGGCTATATTTAAGAAGAAGCAATATTACCACCGTGCTTCTGGAAAGAAATCTCTGCTTACTAAGGCCTAAGAGCAGGCCAGTTTTCAATAGGCGTACGGCCGACTTAATTGAATTCGAAAGGTATTTAGTACACGATCTTTAGACTAATAAAGCCTTCTTCTTAACTAGTGGCTTTAGGAAGGTATATATAGCACGGCATGCCAAGGAGAATTATTTAGATATTTTATGCTCGGTGGGATGTTGGTCAATCTGTCTGTTGGAGGTTCCGCAAGCAGTTTGTTGTCTTCGATCACCATTATCAACGTTGCCGTCCGCTGGGAGTGAAGACGCATGGAGCCGCTTGTCTGAACACATCCCTCCCTCATGCCCGGTCTCTTTGGAGCTCGAAGAAGCCGATGACCGAATTAAAAATTCCAGCGAGCGCTCCTGCTGTGCAATATTGATGCTTGTCTTCCATATTCTCTGGTCGCCTCTATGCTTTATGGAACTGAAAGTGCACGTCTTTCCAAGGCGCTTGCATCGGCTGCAACTGTCATCATTGGCACTGCATTTGGCCTATATATATAGCCCAAATCTGTCAGTATGAATGTCCTGATTTCTATACCGTATGTGATCCAGATTCGCATGACATTGCCTTTTGGCCCCGCATCGATCGCAAGCCGAATTCTTTTCCGGATTTGACGATCCATGTGGCCTCTTCAACAAACTCCGCCAATTTGGTATGAGAGTTTCAGTGCAAAGTCTTGAAATGTGATGCAACGAATCTTTCGTGTCCAAAGCCACCCCAATCACAGCGAAGAGGGTCTCGAGCCCTTTCAGGTTTCGTCGAGTTTCAGCTTACGCTTTCTCCCAGGTATTGTAAAGATCCATAAAAGTAGATTTATCACCTAGACATTGTTTCCACTTTACTGCTGAGTACTTGTATAACTGGCCAAGCTGAGGGAATCTTGTTTGGAAAAGACGGTTCAGCCGAGCCCGCAGACAACCGTAATGCCCTTGACATTACGCTTAAAAAAAAAAAAAAAAGGAGCAGATTTTCGCAACGCGGTCAAAATAGAACCACGGGACATGTGAAGATGAAAATAGTACCATTCCATTGCGCTGATCCAGGTGGTCAAAATAAATATCTTATCATGCTATATAATCGCGCCATTCCAACGTTGTGGCGGTTTAAAGTATTTTTTGTGCCTCCCAGCACTTAGGCGGCGTCTTAGGGCGTCTTACTAGCGATTTTTTGGGCCGCCCGCCTACACCCGCCTGTCACCCCGGTACTATACACGCTGTAGGCCGACATTTTACGGTAAAGGGCACCCGATGAAAATGAAGTCAACAAACCACTTGGATTTATTATACGCACTCAGCTACAAGCCGCTTCAACAGCCTCATCACTCTTTCCACTCATCTCTGCCATACTTGACGATATCGGCCTGCTCGAGGACCCAGTACTTGGAGGGCGCCTTGCCCTCCTGCGCAAGGCGAGCAGCCGCCACCGCCGCCCTTCCGATGATCTTCTGGTCTTGACCTGAAGTCGAGGTCAGTTCCATGTCTGGGACAGCTGATCAAGCGAAGGGGAATACCTATCAAGTCCTGGAACGACGGACTGATCTTGTGCAGGTTTCCTATGAGCTTCTCGAGGAATGGCGCCTTGGGCGTCTCCCTCTCCCCGATGATCATACCCGGCCTCAGGATAATGCCGTGCTCAAAGTCCAACTCCTTGATGGCATCCTCAACACCTACTTTCATCTTGCTGTACGGCACGTACCCGCTCAGCAGACCCCTCGTTCCCGCGCTGGAGATGAAGACGTAGGTCTTCACACCGGCCTCCTTCGCGGCCTTGGCGTTCTCGATGCATAGGTCGTGGTCGATCTTCCACTGGTTCTGGATCCCACCAGCTGCAGCTCGGGTGGTGCCCACGGCGTTGAAGACGACGGAGGGCTTGGGGTTGAGGTTGGAGATCATGCCGCCCCATTTTGATGTGTCGGCTTCTTGGCCAGCCTCGAGCTTAGGCGATTGAAGCTTTGGCAGACGCCGTGAGATTGTCTTGACAGAGGTGAACGCATCACTGCCGAGGAGTGTGCTTAAGATATGGCTCCCAACGGCGCCGGTACAGCCAAATACTGCTGCTGTGGTCATGTTGGAAGGTAGGTAGAAACTGATCGTAGAGACGAGTATTGGAGACGGACCCAAGAGTATTCGAGCAGTGAGAGTATGTAAGCCTCTGACCCTGAAACAAACGGCTTCGGCCTCGGCACCGATTAAAGTTTCGCCACCTGGGGTGCATCACGTTATCCACGCTTTCAACGCCCGCGAAGTCCGCCTTCTTCAACGGCCCGTTCCAGTACCAGATAGAATACTCAATTTCGAAGCCCATGTAAGTGGATTTCAGCATTTTCTGTACAAACATATATGGCGAGTGTCAGTACGGCCTGGGGAGTACGCACCGTGTTGAGGCCGATGTGTGGTCTACCATTCGGCCAGTGCAATCTCAGCTCCAGGCCCGGCTCCGAGACTCCCGACACCTGTCTAATGTGGCTCGTCGTCGGCGCTGTGCCTGGCAGGAAACCAAACTACGTGAGTTTACCTGCAGCCTCAGAATCCCTTTCCACAAATTTCCCATATCTGAAGCCGGCGTACATACCGCCGAGAGGATATACGAATATGACGTCAAGAACGGCCGCGAGCTGCTCGAATAAGTCCGATGGTGCGAATCGGAACACGACATACCCAGGGATAAGGCAGAAATATCAAGCCTCTTGAGGAATCAGGAACAGTCAGACTCGCTTTGTCTCACGCCTGGTGGTCAAGTGTAGAAACACCATCTGTGGCTTTATCAGCAACTGGCAGTTAAGACGAAGCCAGCATGTTCTCTTGCATCACTGACAGCTCAAGGTCGGAGTTAACCGAATTGGGGGCCGTTCGTCTTGACTGATAAAGCCACATAACGACTGTAGCTCCCGGCAGTAGGTTCGCAACCTACATCCCGCCGTTGGATGCCATAAGCCGCATTCATGTCTATGCGGCTGATGTATGTCCGGATGTTGAATTTTGTTGGCATATATTGGTGCCATTTCTCGCCATGGCTTGCCACTTGAGATTACTGTCGTCGCTACTCGTATCAGCTTCTCCATTTGCTCTTTCTTGCAAAAGCCTCACAAGGCCTTGCGCTGCATCCTCTGAGTTTTCCCGCGGACTTGACTGAAAAAAGCAACAGCCCTTCTTCGACCATTTACCAGAGCCAGATGAAAGATAAGGCCGACATCATGACTTTAACACATACCCTCGGCGACGGTGAGAAGCCGGAGCACGCATACGCCCCTGGCCTCCTTGATCCGAAGAGTGAACCCGGCTCAACACATGCTTCGTTAACGGCACCGGATGTCGCCTACGCGAAGGAATCCGGCGAGAACACGACCAGTAATGACGATGAGGGGCAGGAAACGCTGAAGCCAGACGATGCGAAGCCAGATGAATACCCCTCTGGACCGCGACTAGTCTTCATCGTCTTCGCCCTTGTGCTGAGTATCTTCCTAGTGTCTCTTGACCTGACAATCGTCGCCACCGCCATCCCCAAAATCACAAGCGAATTCCATAGTCTCGACGATGTCTCCTGGTACAGCGCCGCATTCTTCATGACGATTGGTGGGTTCCAGTCCGCATGGGGCAAAGCCTACAAGTACTTCCCGCTGAAGATCACCTTCCTCATCTCCATATTCATATTCGAGCTCGGCTCCCTCATCTGCGGCGTCGCCTCCAACAGCACGGCGCTCATCGTGGGGTGGGCCATTGCTGGCCTCGGCGCGGCAGGCATCGGCTCCGGCACGTATACCATTATCGCTTTCTCGGCCGGGCCGAAGAGACGGCCTATGTTCAAAGGGATCATTGACACGAGTTATGGTATTGCGGCTGTCGTGGGGCCGTTGATTGGCGGGGCGTTTGCTGATAGGGTTAGCTGGCGGTGGTGTTTCTACATCAACCTGCCCATCGGGGCCATCTCGGGGTTCATTATCCTGCTATTCTTCACGATGCCCAGCGCCGCTAATCCCAAGTCCGCAAACCTCCGCGAGAAGCTCATGCAGATGGACCCCGTGGGCGCGATTCTCGCTATGAGCGCCGTCATCAGCTACATCCTCGCGCTGCACTACGGCGGCCAGATATACGCCTGGAACTCGTCCCAGGTGGTGGGCCTGCTGGTCGGCTTCGTCGTGTTCTCGGTTGCCTTTGCGGCGTGGGAGTGGTGCCAGGAGGACAGGGCGATGGTGCCGTTCCGCCTGGCTGGGGACAGAGTGTACCTTGTGTCGTCGGTGCTCGCGTTCTTTTTCTCCGGCGCGTACTTTCTGATAATCTACTACCTGCCCATCTACTTCCAGAGCATCGAAAACGTCAGCCCGCAGATGAGTGGCGTGCGAAACTTGCCTCTGATTTTGGCCGTTACCATCTCCATGCTCGCCAGCGGCACTTACATCTCCACCACCGGCATTGTGGCGCCGATCATCGTCGTTGGTACTGCCATAGGGACGGTCTGTACGGGGCTGCTTTATACATGGGACATCGGCACTACGATGGGGAAGTGGATCGGGTATCAGATCATCGGAGGTGTCGGCTGGGGTATTGCATCCCAAACCCCTATCATCATGGTCCAGGCTACCGCCCCGGCTGCGGATCTGGCTGAGGTAACAGCCATCCTTCTCTTCTTCCAAACTGTCGGCGGCGCCTTCATGGTCTCCGCCGCGCAAGCCGCCTTCGTCAACGTGCTCGTTAAGGTTCTCCCTTACTCGGCTCCGGGCGTCGACCCTGCAACTGTCGTGAGCACTGGCGCGACGGACCTGTGAAAAGTCTTCTCGGCGGACCAGATTCCCGAGATCTTGGTGGCGTACATGCGCGGGCTAAAGATCGCGTTCGCCATTGGGTTGGCCTCGACGGGAATGGCTTTCATCATCATTGCGTTGTTCCAGAGATGGAATAGGCTGAACACTGCTGCTATTGCTGGTGGTGCGGCGGCTTAATGTGAACGATAATATTTTGGGTAATAGACCTGTAGCGCGGCGTCGTGCTGTAGGCTGTTACCTTATTTGTTGGTTTTTAGGAGCGTTTGGGTATTAGACTTAGACTGTACACTATTTCTTAGTCTTTAGTCTTCAATAATGTATAAGTTACTTAATAGACTACTATTAAAACCTAGTAGTAGTATTATAATATGAAATTAAGTAGAGGCAATCTAAATATTTTATGGTGGTTATTTTCACGAGTAAGCTTTAATCTGACTTCATTTAAACCAAAAGGTACTCTTCAATAAGAGTAATATTTAGTATAAGCCTAACTATAAAATACTATTTTTATAGGCTCTACTTTAGTAAATAGGTAAGTGCTGAACTGGCACTAGAACCAGTCATGCTCGACATTCAAAGCCATAAAGCCACCATCTGTGTCTTTCCTATCCCTGAGGGCTATATACTGGCCTTGGCCATTATTGATCGAAAAGATGGACAATAGCGCTTAATATTGAAGAGGCTCGAACTCTATAGGAAGCAGAATGTCACCTTGAGGGATCTGAGGCGCCGAGTACATTCTCTGGGAAGTTAGATTTGCTACTGGCAAAGAGTAATTAGAAGCCGAGTAAGGCAATCAAACTTTTATTTTCATGCAGAAGTAGTTCTAGTTATTGAAATTTTAATTTCAGGTACATGCGGGCGTTTTAAGCGCCAATCTTTTCATCATCTATATTAAGACCGCCTTTGCTGTAGAAAGTACCAAAACAGGTAGGGAAATTACCGTCCGCCATTTGTAAATTTACAACTCTCAAATCCGGTTTAGCGCGTCTGTGATGAATGACAAGTGGCTCTCGTCAGCCACGGGTCTGAATTATTTTGACCACATCTTGTCCCTCTTTCTCACTAATACTCGACTTATGGCACTATTCGATCAATTAAGCCACACTTCGTGCACCATGGACCCTAAGAACACAATGGTAGCAGCGCACTCGATTCTCCAAAGCCCACCGAAGGGTCACAGCAATAGCGACAAGGGGCGCACGGATAAAAGAAGATCAGTGCGCCGCGATCCCGAGAAGAGGCGACAGCAGAACATTCAAGCTCAGAAAAGTACCGTGAGTAGTCGCTTAGACGCCTGTGTCCCATGAAAACACTGCATTCACCCTGGAAGATTTCTGATCCACAAGGCCAGGAGAGAAACTGAAGAAGCGCCTCGATCATCTCGAGACACTTGCAGCCTCCGTCGCAGAGATTAGGGAAGTAGTTCTAGCAGCCACACCTCCTATACCCCAGAGTAGCCCATCAAATAACACAACCACCGAACGCCAGAGCTCTTATCATCACATTGGACAGAGTCTCAATGGACACAACGGCGAATCCTCTTTCGGCTTCTCTGACCTCACTCTTTCAACTTCCATTTCTCCAGTCTTTCCATCAGATATCGCTCTTTGGGACCCAACTACCTCCATAGACCCCTCTCACCTCATCCACAACAAGGACACCGCATCCTGGTCACAATACTGGGTTGGATATGTCGACTGCGGCTGCCTCAGGCCCCACGTCCAAGTGAGCTCATCAGTACCGAGGGAATACCGGGACCTACAAGTGTTGAACGTTGACCCAAGCCTATTTTCGGCCGATCCCTACATTAACACTCTCCGCGTCGAGTGCATCTGCATTGTCAAGGCTGCATTGTCCAACTGCTTACACATCGGAATCACGAAAGACATGCTCTGTGGTGACGATGCCATATCCCCATTTTTCCGACCTAGCTTCGAGACGGTCGATGACTCTGGGTCTGATGGCGTGGTGAGAACGATTCAACGCATCTTCAAGACTCTCAAACCGGACGTGAGACCGATAAGGGAACAGATTACGACCATGCACCATCCTTTGATCGACGTCCTCCCATTTCCGACACTCAGGAAGAACTTGATTAAGAGTGGAGATGCTGTTGATGATGAGGAGCTCTACGATGACTTGCTTAACGGATTGATCTGCTGGGGAGGGGCTGGGGTCGGGAGAAGGGATAGCGATTGTTCTGCTGGTTACACGTCGACAGGCACACCCTGGGATAGTAGGAGCTGGGAAGCCAGGACTTGGTTCTTACAGAAGTACTGGGTACTGCTTGGTGGCGAGGAGGGAGAACTGGTGCGGCAGAGCGAGTGGTGGCGAAACATGAGAGGGGACGAGACCGATCCGTGGTTAGGGCTCCAAAATCCATCATGCTAACAAGGTGCTCTCATTCCTCTGGCTAGAAATTTAGAAGAGGACTCGATTCAAAAGACGAGATGGCTGTACATGGCTAGGATAATGCTTGTATCGGGCTGAATACGACCTGCGCTGCAGTTGCAGTCCTGCATGGTACTGCCAGTACCAGTATTATAGATCCATTATTTTCGAATAGCAGAGCAACCCTGACCTCAAACTGCTTGCAGTCTCCGCCTGGGAAGCAAATTTGGTCGCAAATGTTGCATAGTCAGAAGAAAGATGGCTATTGGATTACGAGAGAGGAAGCTTACCCAGATATGTAACCAGTGCATACTGGACGGGATACAATAGCAAGGGATTTTCCTACTTCTTGAGATATTGTTCTGAGCGTAGAAGAGAGTGAGCTAGGCCAGGAAGGTCCCTCGGCATAGATAGTCACCAGAGAAGTGGGTAAACTACTCCAGTGGCCCCCACTCCTCCCAATCTCGCCTATACAGATATATCAAGTCGCTGTACTATGAACAATTTGTGAAGGCTCTTTCTCGTGAGAAGTTCCTCATTGCAATGACTTTGGTCATTGAGAGTGCCATGCATCAGAGGATTAGTCTCCTGGCTCGTAACAGTCGCACTGGGGTATGCTCAAGGCAATATATTAGGGTAAATGACAAAGCAGCAGAGTTGTTGCATTCTGTCTGGTTTCGGGCACCCTGGACCTGCTTATGACAAGATTACTAATGCAGTTGTAGGCTCCGTGGTAGGTGCCTGGTCTGCGAGATTAAACTTAAAGTTTGTTTTAGGCTCCAGCCACAACTTAAATCGCACTACTAGGCAGCGGGAAAGAAATGTCCAAAGAGAAATAGCCAGAGAACGATTAACAATTCTCATCTTCTGGTCGTCGCCTCCAAGGCACGCCCAAAATCTCAAAAATCCTCTGCTCAGATCTTCCCTCTACCAACTCGCCATCAGCCATCTTGACCCTACCTTTGCCGCTCTCATCACATTCTTGTACAACCCGCGCTGATTCAGCCTCATGTGTTTTTTTAAGAGACTAGCAACCTAATAGATCCATTGGAGATATCATTCTCTGTAAAGAAGATTGAAGCCGCATCACGTTCATCCCAAGGGGCCAGTTGGAAATCGATGCGCCGCCAGACGTTTGAGCTGGGGACTGTGCTCGCTCTATGCCGCTTGCTGCCGCTTTTGTCGTTTGTGGTCGCCAGACCTGCTTTGAGGAAGCCGAGATTAAAAAACCGCGGAACCAGAGTGATGTATGACGAGCGCTCGAATGTCGCCGGCGCTTCCTCCAGGCTTGGTGACCATTAGGTCAATGTTGCCAAATGTCTCTGCCTCACGACGATATGAGCCCACGATTCGTGACTTCGTATCCTTCGTCAATGGTGCCAAGAGTATCTCGAACGAAAGCCCCCGTGCTACTCAACTTCTGCTCATAGAATTCGTGAATTGAAATCATCATAATGTGCTACTCCGATCCTTTGATTACCTGTCAGATGTGCGCTTGCAAGATCTTATTGAATTCTATGGTGGAGAGTAAAATTGGAATTATGGCTTCATTCTTCAAAACAGAGCAGCAAACGAAGCTATATATTAGAGCGTACGTGATAGGATAACAAATTAGGAATCACCAATCACATGAGTTCAACAGATCTTCTAGAGTTGTCAGCAATCAGGGCCACAGCTCAAGCGCCACCACACTAGCCACTGCATCAGGCCTAGTAATAGGGGTATGATGACTCTTCCTCGGTAGTATATAGATAGGAGCTTCCTGCTCATTCAATAGACAGAGTTCTCTTCTTCAATATATCAGCACTTTTCTCAGCTGACAAGAGTGCGGTGGCCCGAATTAACCCCATCACAACGCCCTTGCATATGCCCATGAAGATCTGCAGAGCTTTAACGATTGGATCGTCTTTTTATAGATTCCAATGGCCGGAGATTGTTCTTCGTGACGATTTCCTCAATCTCAGTAGCGATGCGCTCGCCAATCCCATTGAGCTGAACAGCATCTCGCTTTGAGGTGACCTTGGTTCTAACCTTTTTGAGGGCTGCCACTGCCTTTCGATAATCAAGACTCCGCTAATTGTCATGGGACTCTGTCATAATACCTACCTATCTCTTCGAGAATCTCAATGGTTCTTGCATTCGGATTGGAACCGTCGGACTTCTTACCATTCTTATGCATACACTAAAACGCGCTCTGATTGAATTCGTGGGAGGAGATTGGTCGGATATCCTAATTAATTTTACCATTTTCTTTGCTTGATGCTATTCCGTTGCCCAGTTCGTCTAGAAGCTGGACAAAATTTAGTGGAAACTATTCTTCGGTAAGTTTGAAATTTGACGCGCTAAATGTGCAAACACCTTGGCTTCAGAAATAACCTGTGTAACAGCGTCCTCGTTTGCCGCTGGTTCTGGGCCTTTGGGGGCGGCAGCCGCATGTGTGTGGGGAATAATTTTGCCGTGCAAGGTAGGCCTAGCCAGAAGCTCTGAAACACCTCATCCCTCCCTTCCCGAAGCCTCAGATTTATAAAAAAATAAAAGAAAAAAAAATATCCATTAGAGATTTTGACATTGATATTCTAAAACGCCTAAGAATTCTTTGAGGGGGAAGAAGCAGACAACTGACTACCGATATACAATACTGAAACTCACGACAGCCCCAATCTACACAATCTTCACAACAGCCATCATCGACGACGAGGGAATTGAGCAAGCAGATTCCTACATTGCGGAACCAGTGGGCGGGAAGCTGATATCAAAGTTCCACAAGGTGACGAGTGGGGTATGTATCTCCTACCATCTCTTCACCTACCCCATCTGGCTTTGATCCGTTTAATGTATCACTCACATAAAACCCTCGATCGTTCGACCTGAGCTAATATGGTCTGAGCAGGAGCAATGATGTTTCACCAATGGAAAAGAGGGGAGCTTGGGCTACGTTCCTATAACTATGGTGGATTTTTGATATTATATGGCGTTTGACTTGAGGCATAAGTGGCCGCTATGGCTGCGTTTGCCCGCCTGGTGGGGCTATGGCAACGAAAACACGGAAGGCCTTTAGACACGAAAGATTGCTCACGTGACTTGGTCGATGTAGGAATGAATGGAAGCAATGGGCTCATTGTGGGACGCAGGCACCTTAACCGAAGGTAAATTGGAAGGTAAATTGCAGCTGAGAATTTTCTTGGAGAAGGCTGGAGCAGGGACTTTGGAGGACCTTGCTGGGCTTTCGGTATTCAGATTCTTTTTCTAACAAATTAAACTAATTTAATCAAGGCTTACGTTTTAATCGCTACGTCCTGGCTCTCGTCTACGTCTAAATTACTTGATGCAGTCTCAACGTCTCTTTCCTTCTCTGGGTCGCCCACATTCGCTCTTTTCATTCCGCCACTGTCCTTTGTTACAAAAGTTATCGCCCACACGAGCGCACAAAGAGCAAAAACAACCCACCACACAGCCCTCAAACTCTCCACAAACGCGGCAATCAACAAGACCTGCCTATCAGTACCTACAAATGGCATCTTCTGCGCCAAGGCGGTGGATTCCCTTGCGACATCAGGCCCAAGCTGTGCTCTCATCTTGTTCGAGAAGGCAGCTTGTCCAATGGCAATTCCGATCGCTTGGCCGAGTGCGCGAAAAAAGGGATTCAGGCCCGCAGCCATGGCTTTGACCTGATCGTTTCCCTCGGCGTACGGTAATTTGGTTGTGGATGTGGACGGCGTTTGCTGGGCTTCCGCGGTAGCTTGCGTAGCGAGCGAGAGCGCTGTGAAGAGGATTCCGAGGCCTACGCCGGAGGGTAAGTTAATGAACACCCATGCAGGGACGGAAGTCGAGGAGTTTAGTAGATGCAAGAGTCCGAGGCCGAAAGTGAAGATGGTCCAGCCTGCGATGGCGAAGGGCTTGATACGGGAAGTCTTGGCAATAAAGATGCCAGTAAGGGCGGTCGCGATGCCGGATATTGCGCATTGAGGCAGCTGGATGGAAGGGATGGCTATTAGCATGGCAGTTTGGATGGAAGAGGAGGGAAATGAACTTACTAATGCTACGCCGGAGATTACGGGGGAGTAGAGCTTTGCCGCTTGATAGTACAAGGGGAGGTAGTAAAGCAATGCGAATTGCTGGGAGGCATTGGTTATTTCCCATTGCTTTTCTTACAAGAGCCATGTTTCACTTACACCCGCGCCGTGAATTAGAGTTGCAAAGTAACTGATGGCGGTAGTACGATCGCTGAGTATTCTCAATGGGATCATTGGGTTCGCGGTTAGGAAATGCGAGTACGCTACCCAAGCAATCAAGCCAACAATACCCATTACTAATGGAAGGATAGTCCGCCAACTCGACCATGCGAACATAACACCTCCCTGTTCGCAACACTCAAGTTAGTGTGGAATCGAAGCTTACTAGCTCGATAATCTGCGGCGTGGAGTCTCACCCAAGAAATTGCAATAAGAAAGCTCGTCAGCGACGTGACGAACAGGATAGATCCAATCCAATCAGCTTGCTTTAGCCCCTCCATTGTGCACTTTTGCGGTACGAAGCGGATATGCATAAAAAAGACTACCATGAGAAGACTTATTCCGCAGAAAGGAAAGTTGATGTAGAAGATCCATCTCTAGAAGACAAGACAAGATCATTAGCTAATTGAAACTTAACCGAGTCTAAGCCCAGAGCACAAGACAAGAGAAAGCCTACCCAGGACAAGCTTTGAGCGAAACCTCCCCCAAGGATTGGCCCGCACACAGTTCCTACTAGCCACGTGATACTGATTACGCCCATGTACTTGCTCCGCTCGTGCAAACTGAACATATCCGCCATGACCACATATGTCAAAGTAACAAGGCCCCCGGCACCAACGCCCTGCACGCATCGACCAATCAGGAGCGAGGTTAGGCCGCGAGAGGTGCTGCACACGATGGCGCCGACGGTGAAAAGGGTTAAGGCAAGCAGTATGACAGGCTTGCGCCCGAAGATGGTAGAGAAGGACGTAAATATCGGCTGGAAGGCTGCGGAGCAGAGGACGAAGCATGTTCCGGTCCAATAGGCAGATGTGCTCGATAGATGGAAGTCTTCGGCTATGTGCTATAGTAGGAAGGAATAAGATTAGGTATAAGTTGATTTCCATGCGAGTCATTGCTGAAATTAAAATTTTGCTTACTGGAAGCGTAACTGAAAGGGCTGTCGTATCGAACGCAACGACAAGATTCCAGAAGCATAGACCAAGGAAGCAAAGAGCAACATTTCGACGGGAGGGTTGCGGCTGATCCATTCGGGCTTGAGTTGTAGTACAAATAGTAAAAAGAGCATTCAAAGCAGAAGAGAACCCGCTGGATGCTTGAAATTTGTGAGAAAATAGGCCTTGATTAACAGCTTGAACACTTGCTGCTGGAAAGTGTTAATTCTTTATGCTTTCCGGTTCCGCCTCGTCAATGTTTGAATGTGCCATACGGAATGGCCGATATATCGCCATTCCATCTTACCGAGGCAGGAGGGGGCTTTTGGAGTCTGAATGCGCTGATTTCTCGCGTTGGCTCCAAAGGGGGCCTCCTTGCTATTTTGCGGACATCCCGAACTTCATGTCCCTGTTTATTGAAACGGCTCAACCAGGTGGTTGTTGATGCATGTGGATCTGAAGATTTCCGAACCAGCGCCCCATATGCAGACGTGTCAAAACACTGGCGTCAGATGTGCATTTTCGTTTCTTATCACCAACGAACAGCAAGATAGCGAAGGATTAGTCTGCGTAATCTCTGCAAGAGTGCGGCTGGAGAAAGCGATGAGCGAGGTACTTTGTTGGTTCTGCAAGATTGCGCCAGAGATAGATAGCAAGACGTTGTGGTATGGTTGCCTACGCATGAATGACCTTCTCGTTAACACAGATACTTTGTACGCGATATACTGGCCAATAATGAATGTACAAATACGCAAAATCCAACAGGGCTGTGCTCAAGAGCCTGTTGTGCATAGACGACTTGCATGCCGGTACCGGGAGAACGGCCGGGAGAACGGACGGGAGACCCTGGGAAGCGGCGCCACCAACACCCTAATAAGCGCCTGCAGGTGCCGCGCCGCGCCTTGTCAACTTCAACCTCACACTCAACCTCCCGCTCAATCTCACACCTAGCCTCACATCTCACTAACAAAAACATTCATTTTTGAATAGGCCTTGCCAGACACTCTCATGATACTAAGTCGTCTACTGAATGGGGCCGAGCAACACCACGCAAGCGTCTCCTTGCTCACCTCGCATCCCACTAAGGCAACATTCATCGTCCACCTCGTCAGAGACCATACGCACCTCCAAACTAAGTTGATTCCCCTTGGACCAATAAGAATATGTTTCGTCCCTCCTTCAATATGTCACTCTGAGATTATAACTGTCTTTTTTTGCAGCGGATTGGGGCACTACTTCATGGCTGCTTGCTATCTACAATTGCCACTTGGGCAACAATTTCTGCATGTCTATTCCAGCGCATTCTTTTCGACCCGGCCCTACTAGTGTATAGGCTCTACTGGCAACACTAGTGCATAAAACCCGCCTCGCTGCAGCAACTCTGGCTACAAGAAGCTAGTGTCAAGAATATGAATGCTATAGCCCCCACCCTTCTCACCACGGCAAGGCAGTGCTAATTTGAAAGGGGCTAGAGCAGCATATTCTCCTCTTCTGTTTGACATGTGCTCAGTTCAATTCAAAGGCTCCTGAAAGCAGATATTCGATCCGACAACTGTGACTTACCTTATGCGCCATTCCCACGCCTCAATGATTCCGAGGCCGCCAACTTTGAGTCAAGCTTATACAATCCTGCAGAATAAAATCCCTCGATTGCACATGGCTTTGCTCTTATCAATTACGGGCCGCAGCACGCCATGCGTCGGAGTGCCCGAGATCAACACCAGGGTAATTGCAATGGATCGTGGAAGCGTGAAAGCGTTGCGAACGGATACGTATCTGTCAGTGTGGGACATCATCCGAGGTTACAAGCGCAGAATCCCTTCTTAGTATCTTTCCCGGGAGTCCCGGCTTGTTCTCTAGTCAAAAAGCTGTCCAGCCCGGGGACAATCCCCAGTGTCAATTCTCTCGTAAGGGCCTAGGATGTACAGTCTTCCTCCCATTCCCTCTCCAGATGTCTTTCAAAGCTATGAAATGGCTTTGAAGGGCCTCAATGCTACATGTATAGCTCTTGAGGGTGCCGTAGTGTGCATCGGCGGCTTCCCCTCCATCAACCTCAACCGGAATGCCTACCTTACGCAATTAGTAGGAGCAGCCTCCAAGTGGTCAGTGGAACGCCTTCTCTCCGAAAGCCTCCGTCTACTTTTCTACTGTATCTATACCGCCCAAACCCAGGTACAAGCTATCCGAATTCCCCAAGTCAATACTCCAGTCCTACAGTTCGACTTCCCACGGCCCAGTTCTCCACGGCTCAACCTCTTACAGCTTAACCTCCCACAGTTCAGCTTTACACAGCTCTGCCTCCAACGGCCAAGTTTTAACACCCCCCCAGGACTGGGTTATCTTCTCGTCCTCGCTCTATTCCTCTATTTTATCTCGAACCTTATTGCCATCTTCTTCTCCAATCGCTCCCTCCTCGCCTTTGCCAAAGCACACAACTGCCAACCCTGCAATATCGCTCCAAACCCGTTCCCATGGGGTCTCCTGCGCAAGACACAGGTCGTGCGTCTCGAAGGAGACATCCTCGACGACTATATGGCACGCAAATACGCTGAAAACGGCTCCACGCATGCAGTGTACTCCTCTCTCGGCGCCCAAAAGGGCATTTGCACCATCGAGCCCGAGAATTTCAAAGCAGTCTACTCGACCCATTTTAATGACTGGGAGCGGCCAAAGTACCGCGCAGCTGCCGCGCGCCCGTTCATGGGTCCCGGCATCTTCACGTCAGATGGACCCGCTTGGAGCCATGCGAGAGCCATGCTGAGGCCACAGTTCGAGCGGCAGAACTTGGAGGCCAATTTCCCAGTTTTGGAGAGGCACGTTGAATTTTTGTTTCAGGCGATTGGCGAACCGGGGTGGGATGGGTGGACGAGGGTGTTAAATCTTCAGGTGAGCTGGAACTTTTTGGTGTTGCTAGCGGATGTTTGTTGTATCCGAAAGAGCTAGCGAAAACTGATCCCGGGGGATTTTAGGATGTATTCTATCGGTTCTCCATGGACAGCTCAACCGAGTTCCTCTTCGGTACGTCCGCAGGCTCCCAAAGCGCCAGTCTCCAGACGCCTGGAGCTGGAGGCGACCTCCTCCGACCAACGCCGATGATGAACTTTGAGAGTGCATTCGGCAAAGTGGCCAAGCACGTATCCGTCCGGCTTAAGCTGGGGAAGTGGTATTGGATGTGGGATAATCTAGAGTAAAATTTGACCCCTCCCCAGCATCATACTCAAATCAACCGTCTAATCTGATCTGTATTGAATAGGTACCGCCGCGCCTGCCGCGACATGTACGCCATGACCGACCCTTTTATCGCCTCGGCCTTCAAGAACCGTTCCCAAGACCACAAGACAAGCAAAGCCCCCACAATAATCGACGCGCTCATTGCCTCGGGTGCCTCCCATGACTTCATACGCAACCAGTGTATGCACCTCATCATCGCGGGCCTGGAAACCACTGCCGCGCTCCTGTGCTGGACATTTGCGCAACTAGAGCTCCGCCCCGACGTCGTGACGACGCTGCGCCGCGAAATCATTGCAACATTCGGTACCGAAGAGTGCCCCACGCAACAATTCACCTTCGAGAAGCTAAAGTCGTGCAATTACCTCCAGTGGACTTTACTCGAGGTTCTGCGCTTGTATCCCGCTCTCCCCGTCAACGCCCGCGTCGCGGTCAGGAATACGGTATTACCTGTCGGCGGCGGGCCAGATGGCAGGGGTCCCATCGCGGTGAAAAAAGGTGCTCGAGTTGCATTGGGCACCTATCTAACGCAAAGAGATGAAAAGTGGTGGGGAAAAGATGCGGGGGTTTTTATGCCTGAAAGGTGGGAGGGGAGGAGGAAGGGAGGGTGGGAGTTTGTGCCGTTTAGTAGAGGGCCACAGGTCTGTGTTGGACGTGAGTTAGATCCAAATCACTTACCTTGCCTTCTACGTCCTTTCCCTTTCATCTTCCTCTCCCTTTCTTTTATTTATTCGTTTCTTCTGCTGTCAAGGACGGTGGGTTAACGGACTGGCATGCGGAGTTGCCGAATACCGTTTGCTAATAATGGTGCATGTACAGAGCAATATTCCCTCAACCAGGCCAGTTATGTGGTCGCGAGGATGATGCAGAGGTATGAGTTGTTCGAGCAGTTGGTACCGGCGGGGCTAGTGTCTGGTGGGGAGGGAAAGGGGAGGCAGGATAATCTGAAAAAGGGGTGGAAGACGGTTTTTACGCCTAGAGATGGGGTTAGAATGAGGTTGAAGGTTGCGGGTTGCGGGGTTACGAACTGCGGTGAAGGATAATGCTAAGGGATGAACGATGAAGCTTGGTTACGTCTCGAGGGCTAGTTTGAGGGGCTAGCCAAACTGGGTATGTCGGGACGAAACAGATTCCTAGCAGCCAATACTAGCTATATTCGTAAACGAACTAAGTAGCAAGAAGGCAGTTCAGAGCCTTCCATACTAACTTCGTCAGTGCGTTCCCTCGAGGACTCATCCACGTTGGCGTTAGTCCGCGCAAATATTTCTTTTTAAGTCAGAGCTAATCTGTGCTTTTCAAGCTCCTTGTTGCGGGGGAATTTGTAAGGTGGAGATGTAGTAAATAGCTGTCTCTACTAGGTTCTAGGTGCTTCCATGTTGCATAGGACGTAAAGTACATTGTACGTGAAATACCCGATTTCGAGTATTGAAGAAGACACTGGTACTGATGATGTACGAAGACGCAAGGAGGACCGAGAGGCTGGAGCGGGAGGGGGGGGGATGACGGAGTGGAATGGGGAGCGTCTCGGGTCGACCCGTTCGGAGCGGCCCGAGCCGAAACCACCTATGTCATAGAACCTGCCAAAAGATGTTGCAAACAGGTGTTTACAAAAGGGTGCGGATCTTGCAAATGCCTTGGTGCAGCAAACGGACTTCGGAGCCTTGGTGTATAGCTCGCCCGCGGTGCTTCTAGCGAAAGTACCTAGAGAGCAGGAGCTGTCCTTATGTTGAACAAACCTTACTGAAACCTCATTTGCTGCCTGCCCTTAGTGTTGAATAGGCAGCTACGGGACTAGCGAGCAACTCTCGTGTATGTAAGGCACTTAAACCTCTTAGATAGCAAGACAAGACATTCATTCAATTCCTTCCTTCCAAAGAGTCCGACAAAAAGACTTATCAGCAACAGTAATCTAGCCGCTGAGGCATCCCTGTCCGGATATGCTCAAACGAAATCTGCCAGGTTGCAATAATAGAGTTGACGCTCTCCCGTTTTTCAACCATCTACTACATCCTTCTCAAGCAAACTGGTTCGGTTATAGTCGCTTCTGCAATCTTTATCCAGATATCGTGAGATAGCTAGGCGCAGTGCTCTCTGCTCAATGTATGACGCCGCCTGCCTAATGGTGAGAGGCATGAAGTTAAGAACTTGTAATAGTTGGGCTGCATCATGCTCGTTAGTGTTAAATTCAAGCTTTCCCAGGAGAAAAGCTGCCACACCATCCTCGTACACAGGCTTGACCTCTGTAATATAGGCGTGGCTTCCCGTCAGTCTGTGAGCTACATATCCTGTCCCGGACGTAATTACCAAGGATCGACCCGTTTAGCAATTGCGGTAGGAAGCCTGGCAGCGGCTCCGCTGCTTGACCTGGGTTAGTAACTCTAACGGTGCTGTGCCGAAGGTGTAGTCTTACATCTTACATGACATATTCTAAGTTGAGATTTTGACTGGATATTTAGGCCGTCAACTATATATTGCGGATATAGGAAAGATTCATGTATATGCACCAGATACTGAAGCTTGGCGAAACGCAGCTACCACTTTCTGGAGGTTGAGCCATGAAGCAAGTGTTCATATAGCGGCTACCGATATCTGCTTCATAAACTGGTCGATATTGCGAACTCTCCGCATCTCCTCTACTTTGAGAGTCCATTTCACCACAGATCTCAGCCGAGTGGACTGGTATGGACGTGTTGTCATCCAGTGTGACCACTTTTGAATAACTGCAATCGCCTCTGCAGGAGAAATCTCAAACCATTCAATGTGCTGCTTCAAACAACCCCTACAATAGATTCTGATTCTGCGGTGGTCAAGCTCCGCGTGACACAAAGCCTCGACACGACGGGCATTTGGAACGACCATGGCAGAGCCGGAAGGAATGGGATACAAGGCTTTAGGTTCCCTGTTACAATCAAAGCCCCACTCTTCATGGCGCATCTCAATGGAACGACCAGTGTATCCAATTTTGACAAATCCTTTGTTTCCTTCAACTTCATACATATAAACATATCCGTCTTCCTGGTCTCCAGATTCCAAAGGTTTCGTCACTTCGCGTCGAATTAGGTAATATGAAGATTTGTAATCAGCAAGTCGATCGCTCCTTGCGATAATGTCGAAAGGGGTAGTGTCATAAGCCTGCGGCCAAACTGTGGCTGGATCTTGATCTAAATCTAGAGACAACGATCGTGAATTTCTCGGTGTTGGCAAGCCTCGATTATGCAAGACGAGGTCATTACTCTTTTTGGTCGAAAGACTTCCAGTCTCTTGAGTGTTTGGAGCTTGAGCTCGACTTTCCAATCTCTCTGGTGCATTGTTTTCAATGGACTGCACCAACTCCAAATCGGCCTTTTTGCGGATCTCCATAATGCTCGACTTCCATTCCACATTTTTGTGTCGCTGCTGATTCATGTGGAAACGACAGAACATATTTGTTTCAAGAACTTTGAGAAGACTGTCAAGATAGGCATCGTCCAAATAGACTTCTGGCTTGACGATCTCATCAATCGTTTTTGTACAATTTTGAACCTTTCGCCCCCCGATTCTGCCTTTACAGCTTATTTCGTCCTTCGTTATCCCAATGCACTGAGTGGAAACGTGACCTAAGGCTTTTCTGATTTGCTTTTCAACCGACACGACTGGTTTATCTCCAACAGGAAAGGCCGTTGTCCAAGATTCAATTCGAGAGTCTTTTGGGCCGCCGCAATCATGGTAACGACAATTTACAAGCGTGGCCAGCTTATCTAGCTTGGCTTCGAGTTCTGGGGATGATTGTGTGAGGGTTACCATCGACTCGATCTGGGAATTGACCTGGTCTCTGTTTCCCTCTGGTATCGGTATCCTACAAGGCTTCTCCTTCGTTGTAGGACATCCGCACCGCCAATTATCAACACCGAGCAGAGTTTTCAAGGCTGAAGCATTCATCTGAGTTTTGTTTTCCGCCGGCTTCTCCTCTTTGGATGTCAAATTTGACGTGTTCCGAGGAGGACTTGTTGGAGGAGTGAGGAGTACGGAAGAACCGGTTCCAGATGAACGGAGCTCATCTTCGAACCCTCTCCGGGCTTTGGAAACATTTGATTTCGTTTGAGGCGGCGAACTCGGAGGACTTGGATAAATACGCGTCGTGTTGGGTTTCAGAGACTTGGAGAGACTGCTCAAGCTGGCGGCTATCTCTTCCTGCGTATCTTTGCTCGAAGACATGACTGAGGCGGAGAGGTTGCCAGAATTTTGCAAATATACGAGTAATAAGGTTGATATGTCAAATAAAGAGGGGGGTTCCTTCTGTACAGGGCTGCAATTCTGTCTAAATCGTGCTGGCGCTTAGGCTGTTGGAGGGAAAGGGTTCTCCGCGAATAGGAGCTCTGGTCCGCTATCGTCAGCTAACATTATCAGGAGATGAAACCGACGATGCAAGCCACGCCGCAAGCCAAATCTTTGTGGGAACACAGTACTGATTTTGAAAAACGGAGTGAGATGGTCCAAACGTCAACGAAAGCGTAAAACATCTATATTGACATAAACTCAGAGAAATCCAAGCAGACGAAAGTATGTACAATCTATCTGCACAATGGTTTAGCCAGCCTGCTAACGCACCGTTGGGGCCAGCCCCTGTCAGCTCGACTCGACGCGAATGTCAGGCATGAGTTGCATGGAGGCCGTGCACAGCGCACTCGCGTCTGGGTCGTGACAGGCATGCGGTGTGTGAAAAAAGTGGCACACCGAAACAGGGGAAATACCACATTTCAACCAAAACACCCGATTTCTCACCCAAATCAAAGGGGACAGGCACAGTTCAAGTTGCTAAATATCATGAGGCCATCCATCTGTATGTACATATAATATTTAGTTACTAGCCTGTCGCTCTTCCCTCCCTATCTAGACAGTTATATAAGCGCTGTAAAAAGAACATTACACGCTAGTTGACTATATACTAGCTAATACGCCTTTTTTATATATAGAGTGTAAGTTAGGTCTTAGTAAAAGCGATATAATTAATATAGTCTAATATATATATATAGTAATGAATTATAATTTAGCAAATAATCTTATTAAATACTAGCTAACGTATTCTATAAGCGAGTCGCTTACCCAAAACAAAAAACACGACACTCCGGCCTAAGACAGCAACAAATTAACCAATTTCCGGCCAATCGGTCCAAAAAGAAGTCCGAATATTCTTAGCTATATAGACTATTAAACTAGGCCAAATTAAAAGTTATTAAAGAGCTATAGCAATATATAGAGTTCTATTCTTAATACTACGCGATTAAATTTATAAAAAGCCTTTATAACGCAATTTATACTAAATATATAAAAACTAATAGACCTAGAGGAATCTATTATTATATAGTATAATTTAGACCTAAATATATATAGATTTCTACCCTAAGTTAGCGCTATTAAGAATATAGCTAATAAACTACTTACCGCTTATAATAGAGGCTATATTAGGGTAAATTAGGCCTTAAATTTTATAAAATAGACTTTAAAGCTTAAAATACGCTTTAATTATAAGTATAACTATAAAAAGGCCTTAAATAAAAATTAAGATATTATTAAATAGTAGTTTAAGCTTATATATAATACTATTATATAGTATAGAATTTAAAAGAATAATATTTATAACTTTAATAAAACTA